>LR880966.1:780214626-780225158 GCA_904067115.1 Aegilops sharonensis
ATTTATTGAAAAAATGAGTTTTGGTTTCCAAACTAAAGGTTATGAAGATTTTAAAGGAACAAATTTGCTAGTAAGCATAGAATTTATAGGAAGGCTCACTAATAGAAGTAGCTCCAGATATAGAGTGAATGTGAATGACGTAATTGATAGCATGCAATCAAAAGGTATTAAATTTATGAATCCTCTTAAAATTGGCTCTGAAGAAAGAGCAGGAGAAGAATGGAAGATAGGAGATCTAATAGAGAAAAAGGAATTAAAGCAACCTGAAAATTACATAAGCTATCAAAATTGTGAAGGAAGTAGCAGTATTCGATTTATGAACTATAAAGCTGCTTCAGTAGAAGACTCTGAATCATTTATGTCAGAATCAGAAATTAATGATGATAAGAATAAAGGTATATCTGAATGTATGGAAAAGGCTAATTTAGATGACGAAATAATTCATTGGGAAAAGAAGCTAAAGCATATTGAATGGGAATATAGTCATTCTATGACAAAGGATTGGCCAAAAATTAGAGAAAGAGAACTATTTATCATTAGAGAAATTGCAAGGTTAAAGAAACTAAAAAACCATAAAATGTCTGCCACTAGTAGTTCAAGTTTGGAAGATAAAATTATAGCATCGCAGAAAGAAAAGCAAATGCTATTATTAATAAAAATTCTATCAATAATAATAATAATAAAGATAAGAATATTATTCAAAAAGAAGAAATTGTTAGTGAAGAAGAGCAATGGGATATAAATAATAAGTTATTATTAGAAAGTTATGAGGAAGAGGAGGAATTAATAAAAGAAATGTGGTTAGAAGATGAAAGGTATGATGATTCAGAATATGTATTATGGGCGCGCGGGCATAGTCTGACTGACAGAGAATTCTTTTTCTACCTACCTACTCTCTCCGTTCCTAAATAATTGTCTTTATAGAGATTTCAACAAGTGACTACATACGGAGCAAAACAAGTGAATCTACACTTTAAAACATGTCTACATACATCCGTATGTTGTAGTCCATTTGAGATGGCTAGAAAGACGATTATTTGGGAATGGAGGGAGTAAATCATTCATGTGCGCGCGCACGATTTGGTGTGATTGATAGTGACGGTAACGGACGGGACCGACTGGGCTTCAAGTCGGATTCAATTTGTCAGCGACTTTTGCTTGTACGGTATTAATTGGGACGGCTAGCTTAAGATACCGCACAAATGCATAGACAGACAAGACAATGGTTGGTTGGCTGTTGGCCGATGGTTGCTGCGCGGCCTGGGCAATAACTCAAAGCGTGCGGACTTGAATTGCAAAAAATCATCATATCTGAAGTTCTCATCCAGAATTGCCACCACATTTCTTGCATGCCCCAAAAATCCACCGCTTTCCTTACTAATTTTCTTAATAAACACTATTGACCGGATTAAAATGATTAATCTGATTTCTGACAGCCCAGGCCCGCTGTAAGCACTGATGTGGCACAAAATTGTCAACATGGTTTGTTGACCTGTTAAGTTGGACGTAGGGCCCACCTATCAGCACCCTTGTCTCTCCCAAACCTTCTTATTATCTTTGGAGGCATTCCATCAAACAGCTTGAGTGCATCCAACGCTGCGGCTGCCCTCAAGCTCGCGCCGCTGCATGGCCCGCCAACTACCGCCGCACCAAGGAGGGTGCCGTCCCCGAGCCGCATGGCCGATGCATCTATGTAGGTTGTCTCGCGCCGCCTTGCGCACCGTTTCGAAGCTACACGGCGGCCGCCTCCGTGCAAGTCGTCCCGAGCAGCCGCGTCTGAGGCCGCTGCCCGACGGCTGGCAGGGTCGCCACCGACACCAGCAGGAGGCAAGGCATCCATTGACGTGGTCATCCTTGGTTGGAGAAGGCTGACACATCGGCTTCACGGCGCAATGGCGGGAGACGGCCATGGCAGGGCCGTGTGTCGCGGCGGCGCACTCTGCTGCCGAGCTGTAGCCATGGCGGCCCATGCGAGAGCGGGCGTAAGAGGTGGGTAGAAGGAGGAGGGTGAGAGGAGCGGGAGAATGGTGGAGGGCCACGGGGGAGCTCTGCTCGTCGGGAGGCGGTGTTGATGCAAACGGTGGCTGATGCAGGAGAATCTGAGGAGGAGGTGCTGGGGAGAGAGAAGGAGAGGAGAGGGAGGCGAAGTTGCCAGCGGCGGGCTCGCCGATGACGCCCCAACCGGAGGAGTGAGCAGGGGCCCCTGGCAACGCGGCTCACCGGCGACGACCCAGCCGCATGATAGGTAAGGGTGGCTGACGGGTGGGCCCTCCATCCAACTTAACAGGTCAACAAAAAATGTTGACAATTGTGTGCCACGTCAGCGCTTATAGCGGGTCCGGGCTATCAGAAATAAGATTAATTACTTCAAACCGGTCATCAGTGTTTATTAAGAAAATTAACAAGAAAAGAGGTGGATTTTTGGGGCGCGCAAGAAATGTGGTGGCAATTCCGGATGAGAACTTCAAATGTGGTGGTTTTTTGCAATTCACTCCTATATCTTGTACTACTGTCTTGGTCATTACCAGCAGACCACCATGAATGGAATTTTACCGACAGATGCTATACACACGACAGGCTCTAGACGATTTGCAGACGACGCATCTCATGAAGCCGCCTGTGCGTACTGCACACCTGGACATCACCGCCCATTCCTCTATCGTGCACACTTCGTTTGGCACTTGTCGTCCATGTAGTAGTTTTGAATTTTACCCAACATGGAGTGGAAGGCTGAATTGTACAGCGCCAACCACTTACTCCAGTTTTCACAAAAAAACACATTTACTCCAGTTCTTGGGTGTGCTATGGACAAAACAATGCAAATACAGTAGGTCTCCAAGCATTGATTCATGTGCTCAGTTTGGTTGTTTGTTTGTGGATGATGTGAGAGCTCATCTTCAGTTCTACTCCTTGCAGTTTGAATATTGTTTTTGCTCCGGCGCTCCCCCGGCTGTACGCGAGGGGGACAAACACAAGGACGGTAGGATTAACAAAAAACTGTTCAGAACGAGGGGCACGATCGTCTTTTTTGCCTGTTTGTATAGCCGTCGAGGAGCCCTTGGGGGCCGTGTGGCCCAGTTAGTTCATATGTGCGGCCGTATATGTATTCGTATATGCCCGGGCGTTTCGTTTTCGTGTGCATCCGCACACGGCCGTGAGGCAGCACGTGTCCATGGGAACATGCCACAAGTGTCCCATCATATAAATGAGGAGGGGAACCACCTCCGGCCGCATCGCCCACCATTTCCCCCCGCCGCATCGTTTCCCTCTCCTATCCCTCTCCTCTCCCACTGCGTCGTCTCCCTCTCCCCCACCATGTAGGTCTCCCCACCGCATCCTCTCCCTCACCTCCATCGCCATGGAGGACGCTCGTGGCGAAATCGCCAATTGGGGCGCATATCTGGTGGCGCTGCAGCGCCCGGTGCCCGCAGTGGTGCAGGACGATGCTGGCGTCCACGGCGGTGCAGCAGATGCTGCAGATCCGGAGAAGGTGAAGGCGGGCTCTAGCAGCGCAGTCCAGCCAGATGTGCACACTCTGGCGAGCTCCAGCGAGGAGCAGGTGGCGCAGAAGGAGGAGGCAGGCTCTGGCGAGGCGAAGAAGGTGGAGGTGATACTCTCCATCATATCTACTTTTCCAAACTCTTTTGCCCTTGTTTTGGAATCTAATTTGCATGATTTGAACGGAACTAACTCGGACTGACGTTGTTTTCAGTAGAGTTGCCAGGGTGTTATTTTTGTGCAGAAATCAAAGTTCTCGGATTGACCTAAAAATTTACGGAGAATTTTTGTGGAATATATAAAAAATACTGGCGCCAGAATTAACCAGAGGGGGCCCACCCAAAGGCCACAAGCCCGGGGGCGCGCCTAGAGGGCTTGTGGGCCCCCTGAAGCTCCTCCGACCTCAACTCCAACTCTATATAACCCTATTCAGGGAGAAAAAACCAGAGAGAAGGATTCATTGCGTTTTACGATACGGAGCCGTCGCCACCTCCTGTTCATCAACGGAAGGGCAGATCTGGAGTCCGTTCGGGGCTCCGGAGAGGGGGATCCGTCGTCATCATCATCACAAACCTTCCTCCATCACCAATTTCATGATGCTCACCGTCGGGAGTGAGTAATTCCATCGTAGGCTTGCTGGACAGTGACGGGTTGGATGAGATTTATCATGTAATCGAGTTAGTTTTGTTAGGGTTTAATCCCTAGTATCCACTATGTTATGAGATTAATGTTTCTGTGACTTTGCTATGCTTAATGTTTCTCACTAGGGCCCGAGTGCCATGATTTCAGATCTGAACCTATTATGTTTTCATGAATATATGTGTGTTCTTGATCCTATCCTGCAAGTTGTAGACACCTATTACGAGTTAGGATCCGCATACCCCAAGGTGACAATAATTGAGATTCTTTCCGGTGATTACCGTAGTTTGAGGAGTTCATGTATTCACTAAGTGCTAATGCTTTGGTCCGGTTCTCTATTAAAAAGAGGTCTTAATATCCCTTAGTTTTCATTAGGACCACACTGCCACAAAAGGGTAGGACAAAATATGTCATGCAAGTTCTTTTCCATAACACTACAAAAAAAAAAGACACATCCGTGACATTTTGGGCCGAACGAATTTTTTCTGTAATGCTTATGACACTTCTATAACGATAATTATGACAAAACCCGGTATCATCATAGATGTGGTGGGCTCCTACTTCTATGACAAATAATCATGACAGAAAACAGGCTTTTCGTCCTGGGCGGGCCGGAGACGCAGCTGCATGACATTTTGGGCCGTCCATGACGGAAAAAGCCGTGGTAGAAGCAAGGGCGAGGAAAATATCGAGGAGGTCCCGATTACGGTGGGTGGTCGGGGCCGAGCGATGCACTGTGGATTGCGCGTTTCTCTCGTGTACGCGCGTGTGTGCGAGGCGTTGGCTAACTGAACCCAGAACGATTGCACGTTACTGAACCCGAGCGATCGATCCCTTGGCTGTTAATTGAACCCGAGTGATTCATTCGTTGCTGACTGAAGCCGTGCAATTCCTTCGTTGCTGCTGCTAACTGAACCCAAGCGATCGATCACTACTGCTGCTTACTGAAGCCGATCGAGCCCCCCTGCGAGACGTTGCCAGCCGGTGTTGGGTACCCCGCGCTACTGCTAGGACAAAAATCAGCGCTACTGTTAGGCTTTTCCCTAGTAGTGATGGCTTATCCCAGAGCTCCACAAAAAGTTTCAAAATTATTGGAGCTATAAATATAATTATATGAATTTATAACTCCAATGCAAATAATTATTGGATTAATTCAGAGACCATAAATGCCATAGACAAATGCGAATCATCTCTGGTTAAGGTTTTCACCTTTTTCCATAAATAATGAACATTTTGAAGGGCATTTTGGGTTCATTGAAAATATTTTGAGTTTGAACTAGTTGATTTGATTTGGTGCTAGGGTTGGATCAATCGCCATTTCAAATTTAACAAAATTTGAAGTATGATGCATGGATGCTTATGTAATGCCAGGCAAGGCTAATGCCAGGGCTGTGAGCCTGTGACACATTGTTATATTACTATGATGATGATGAGACATTGTTATATCACTATGATGATGATGAGATATTGTTATATCACTATGATGATGAGATATTGTTATATCATTTTGAAGATGAGACATTATTGCATCATATACTTTCAATGATGTATGTGTATGTTGGACTATATAACTGATGTATAAATACTACATAAATAAGGAAAAGATACACATTTAGTAGTGGCGCAGGTTCTAGCCCCGCGCTACAGCTAATTAGGAGTAGCGCGGGACCCCGCGCCACTACTAGGCTTATCCCTAGTAGTGGTTGGTAGCGGCTCCTAGCAGAACGTGTCAACTCCCATGTGTGTGTAAAGTTGTTTGACGAACCTCGACAATATGTCATATGAGACATTCCTTTTGCCTCACAATATATGTTGTTGAGCTCAAGGCGAGTACTTGTCACCCTTGTGGTAGCTCGACCTCTCTTCTTGAAACCGTGATACGGATTCCCGAACCATGTTAACTCTTAAACCAAGTAGCAGGGCCATGCTTTCCGAATTTGATCACTCGAGAGGACCCAGAGAATGTTTCTCCTTATAGGAGGGGCAAATCTCATCTTGGTCAACCATGTCTGCGGCATGTCTCACAATTCACTTGAAAGCTACCTTTATGACTACCTAGTTATGGAGTAGAATTTGATAGATCCTAAGTGATTCGATCCTCATCCCGAGAACATGCAAGGACCTCAGGCCTAGGACATGACATATAAATCATACCTGAGACTAACAGATAACAATATCTTGTTGCGTCTCAAAGTGGGTCTGTCCAACTCGGTGATCTCCACATGCAAGTCCATACCATCGGTTTAACATCTCCATGCCCATGACTTGTGAAATATAGTCATCAACCGAATCATATACTAGTCAGACGGTATGTGCCTGCATAACCTTATCAATGAAGGACAATTAGAACAGTCATCATACAATATATAGTTTCACAAACGAGCCACATATTTATTGATATATATCCTTGGTGATGTTCAAGGACAAAAGAAATAACTCATCAATACATAGGGAAATAATATCATAACATGATTGCCTCTAGGGCATACCTCCAATAGCTTGATTATAACCATTGCTTCATCACTGTCCTGAAGGCCCGCGGGATGACAAGCATGTCGATATCTTTCTGGTCCTTGATCGGCACTTAGAACCTTAGCGGATCCCGTGTTACCTCCTCGTGGCCGATCCTAGGCCCGCGTCCAATGCCTAGCGACTGGCTCATGGTGTCGACCCTGCCCGGCACGTAGACCCACTTCAACCAGCGGTTCATCGGGATGATGTCCTCGGCATCCTCGGCGCCAACAATGACCTGCGCCCCTCTACTCTCGATGTCCCAGTCCGTCTTCATGACCTTGCCAGGTAAGTGGACGAGTAAGTACGGAGATCATGATTATCTGCAACTGCCATTGATCACCGGCAGTTGCACTTGGGCAGTGTTATGATCTGATCATAGCACTGATCATTTGCAACTGCCACTGACCGGTGGCAATTGCAAATGATCAGTGCTATGTTCAAAACCACCCAAAATGGATTCAAATTTGGCCTACTTCTATTTATAGCATGCAGATTTGTCCTGCTACTGTTTGTAGCATGCGCATGCATTGTCCTTACTATGATCATGCACACATCCTAACCACCAATCTACTAAGAACATCAGCAACATCATCAATCTAATGGTCAATGCACCAAGAACACCACCACCAACACTAATCTAGCATCAACACCATAAGCAATAGTAATCTAACATTGTGATTGTAGCAAGAACAACACTAACAACACCGATCTTCCATGAACATCCTAAGACGTTGCCATCTAGTATTGTTGTTACTGAACCGCAATCGATTAGATCCGAATTGATCCGAATTGAATCCAATCCAATCCTACGTAGTTAGTATTAAACAAAAACCCTAAACACAACTATGAGCACACGGGTAACAAATCATATACTTACCGGAGCGGGCAAAAAGAGAAACCTCATCCGACCATTCACACCCCCATCAACACACACAAGCGCACGAGACAACACATGATGGACCAACACAAAATACACGAGACAAGCGGGCCCCACACATAGCCGTAGCCCACACGTCAAAAAATCATTAGTATTACTGCAACAATTTTCGTCACGACAAAAGGCCAGCTTCCTCAAGCCGCAAGAATCAGGTCGCCGGCCTGGCAACAGGCCGCACTACCTCATGCCGCTTCCAAAGACGCTCGTCTGCATGACCCATCCCTCAATCATCTCCTGCGTCGCGCGCCTGTTGTCCGCCGGCACGAGGTGCCCGGCGCCGTACACCACCACGTGCGTCAGTGCCCCCGACCACTGCACGTACCCGGCGAGCTCCTGCTCCTCCCCTTCGCCGGTCCGCCACACGGCGCGCTCGGCGTCCTGGAACGCGCGCAGGCCGCCCCAGCGCAGGTCCTTGATCCACGCCTCCTGCGACACGACGCCGTCCCGGAGGTCGCGGATGCCCTGGTACAGCAGCACGCGCGTCTGCCGGAGAAGCTCCTCCACCTCCGGCAGCACGCTCTTCATCACGTCCTCGTACATGGCCTCTCCCACCGCGTAGCTGCACCCCTCCCACGTCACGTCCGGGAGCGCGCCCAGCGCTGCCTTGACCTCCGCCCTGTTGAGGAACTTCCCCACGCCCGCCGACGCGTACGGCCGCTGCTTGGCGAAGTCGTAGAGCGTGGCGAGGCCCGTGGCATTCTGCAGCAAGTCAAGTACGCGGCCCCGCGCGTCAGCCGCCTCCCGCCACCGCGCGGCCTCCGTGAGCGCCACCGCCTCCGCCTGCATCGCCTCCATCTCCCGCCGCTGCCGCGCGTTGACGAGGCCCGTGAAGTAGGCCGAGTCGGCGTGCGTGGCCACCTGCGCGACCGGGTGCGTGAGCCCGTTCCCGATGGCCACGCCGCGGAGGTTGATCCTCCGCCACGCCGGCAGCGCCGGGTTCGCGGCGAATATGTGCGCCCCGGCGGCCGGGACGTACTTGCCGGCGTAGCTCTCGCCAGAGAGGAAGAAGGGCCGCTTGCGGAACGTGGGCGGGTTGGCGTCGAAAAACGACTGGAGCGCGGCGAGGATGTGGGCGGCGACGGCGGGCTGGTCCCTGGGGATGAGGGCGGGCGACGGCGCGGCGCTGAAGCCGGTGCCGAGCGGGCTGTCAAGGAAGAGCAGGCCGAAGCGGCGGTTCCAGGCGAAGGGGTTGCGGGAGAGCGAGCTGCCGTCGGGCGCGTCGGCGAGGTAGGGGCCGAGCTCGAAGAGGTCGCCGACGAGGCCCGAGCAGCCCGGGCCGCCCTGCAGCCAGAGGAGCAGCGGCGTGTCGGCCGGCGTGGCGGCGAGCGGGGCGCTGGCCTCGTAGAAGGCGTAGAAGAGGGAGGCGTTGGCGGACGGATCGACGGAGAGGTACCCCGAGCTAGTCGGCAGCGCCTCCTTGGGGAACGCCGCCGCCGCCGTCGCGAGCGAGACGGCCGCTGCCGCAGCCGCGAGGAGGGCGAGGAGGAGGGGTGGGAGCGGCGGAGCCATCGATGGGCAGGGTGGAGTAAGGTACTGATGACTGTCTTGTACTCCTACCGCCGAGTATATACCGACGAATGGTTTGGCCGGGAAGCGTTCAATGTGGAGCCATTTGAGGTGACTGGGACGCACGTTACTACCGACGAGCTGACATGGAGCACGCCGGAGACGGCATACTCTGGGATGTGCTAAGCGACGAGTGGAACGAGACAAGCAAGTTTACTCGTGCCTGCATACTGGTAGGTATCTGGACGACCGAGTCTAGCTAGTGTTTGCATGGCGCTGAGGATCGATCGGCCCAATCTCATCCCGTCCGGACCGGCGACCAGACCCTGCTGCCGGCCGGCGGCCGGGATGCGACAGCGACCTCACATGTGCGGTCGCCTCGCCTGAAGCATTTTCCCTCGCGCAACGTTTCTAGGCCGCCTTATTTAGAGCATGTTTAAAGCCCTCAAAAACTCAACCTTCAAAACCAGTTTGAGGGCGAGAAAATATCGTTTTGAAGGCCGAAAATCTCTATTCTGTTTTAAGGGTTGGTTTGAGAGCACTGATCTACGCCCCGACCTTCAAACCTTCAAAACAGGACAGCAATACAAATCATTCTTAAATTTGCAAATGATCATGATCACATACATGAAACAAACTTGCAAACCATCATCATCACATAGTAAATCCCATGAACATCATAGCAAAACATACAACATGCAAATGATCA
Organism: Aegilops sharonensis; assembly: GCA_904067115.1. Classification (NCBI taxonomy): domain Eukaryota; kingdom Viridiplantae; phylum Streptophyta; class Magnoliopsida; order Poales; family Poaceae; genus Aegilops; species Aegilops sharonensis. The sequence goes on from LR880966.1 coordinate 780,224,430, forward strand.
TCATCACATAGTCATCGGAGACATCATTTCCGCCACGGCGGCGTCGGTCGAGGTGTCCGGAGGCGGGAGGCGCGGGGCGGGCGCGGCCACGGGCGCGGGCGCGGATGAAGCCGACGGCGGAGGGGGTGGCCGGGGGCTGGAGGGGCTCCATGGCCGGCGGCAGCGGCGCGGATGAAGTCGGCGGCGGCGAGAGGAGGCTTGGGAATTTTCCCTTCCAGTTTGAGGGTTCGGACTGGATTTTTTTTAGGGTTTAGGGATTCGAGGGTACTGATCTGCGCCTTTTTTTTCCTCAACCCTCAAACTAACTGCCAGTTTGAGGGCTCTGTTAGACATGCTCTTAGCGGCTGTCGCCCGGTCGGTCGTAGTACTGGTCTTCGGTCGTAGTACTGGTCTGGTCTGTTTTTATTTTTTCCTTTCGGTATCTTCTCTGGTTTTCTTTGTTTTTCATTGTTTTTCTTCGTTTCTTTGTCGGTTTTCACTAACTTTCTTTGGGTTTTTTCTTTTATTTTCATTGTTTCTTTTTTGTTTTTCTTTGTTCTTCTTTATTTTCTTTCCATATTCTTTTCTTTCTCTTTTTCAATTGAACAGAAACAATTTATATACATGTTTAACATTTATTCAAATACGTGAAACTTTTTTTATAACTCATACATGAAACATTTTTTGTGTACACATTCGAAATATTTTAAATACATTATTAATTATTTTTCCAGACATATATTTTTGATG
>LR880966.1:780225891-780250807 GCA_904067115.1 Aegilops sharonensis
TTTGCATATAGATTGTACATTTTCTGTATACATTAGGAACATTTTCTATGTACATCAGTAAAAAATTTATATACACTTTTACTCCCTCTGTCCCAAAATACATGGCGTATAAATCCAGTCAGAAAGTCAATTCTTTCTGAGTTTGACCAAATATCTAGAAGGAAATATCAACAACTACAATATTGGATAAATAGATTATGAAAATATATCTAATGGTTGATATATTGATACTGATTATATTTTTTTATCTTAATATTTTTGTATATACACTTCGTCAAACTAAGCAAGCATTGAATTTTTGATTGAATTTATATGTCATCTATTTAGGGACGGAGGTAGTAATATTTTTTAAATCGGGATTGCTATAATTCAGCTAGCTGAGATTTAGTTTAGTCTCAAGCATAGCCGTTTAATTAATGCATTGAGGTTCGTGATTGTACAGTATTTGTCTCATGCTGAGAAGAGCATCCGTGGTGGGCTTTTGTTTGCTGGCTTGTTTTGAGCGCTGGGTATGCGTTCTTTTTTTGTCCTGGGCTAAAATACATGTGCTTACTGTATTTACTTACAATTCTGTCCGCTCCGACCTCTCAACTTTATACTACGTATATGCTTTGCTGTTGGTTGTTCTGTCTAGCTTTTTCTATATCTGATCCTCTGCTTCCTGTACTTTACATACTGCTGATATGCTCGTATGCTCATGCTTGTTTGGATGCCTTGCTTGTGGTTATGGATTTCTTACTTGCTATGGTTATGATGTTTTATGTACACGGTTTTGCTGCAGCTTTCTTTTTCAGGGCTTTGTGTTATTGGTTGTCCTATGTGCTGTTGTTTTTAATTATGAGATTTAGGGTTCTCGGGGTTGACATGCCCATTTGCTAGTTTCTTGCCTCAACTCCGCCGCTGATGGTAGGCGCTTTGGTTCATGCATGTTCTTGTGTTTTGGATTCTTGTGTGCCTCTTCAAAGACTAATTTATGCGAACCGGAGATGAGGAAGTTGATGAAATTGAAGAGTACATGGCGTGTCGCTACATATGTGACTAACTCCGATCGGAGAGTTTCTTTTTACCCTCGGCCTCTGCATCTGGACGATGCAAACAGCCATTTTATTAATTATTCATCAAAGACCTTACAAAAAAATACAACAATAAGTCTGAAGCCACCGTCTATGCGACAAATGTCGCTACTCCTATCCAGCTGATAAAGGGATGCTGATAGTCCGGGTCTAATACCGCAGACCTCGCAGACAAGCCTAACATCTAAGACCTGAGGCCCCAACCAAGCCGCTTGCCGGGTATGGGCACACACCTGTCCGGCGCGCTCTCAGATGCCGCCGCAGCCAACTGCCACCACTCCATCTTCAGATCTGTACTGATCCATCATCCGTGTCCGATCTAGCTGCCGTCAACGCCACCACGGCGCCCAACGGCGCCACCATCCTGCGCGCAAACTACTGAGCACGTTGCGGTCGCCGCTGGTACACCTCAACACCATGCCGCCAAGTATCACCAGCCGACACAGCTTGAAGTCTCTGGAAGAGCTGTCATGCGTAGCACCTGCCGACCAGTCATGACAAAGCGTAGCACCTGTCGGTCAGGCATGACTTGACATCTTCACCGAAGCTCCGTGCTAGACGAAGCCACTCCACCTCCTGCCTCTGACCACCAGCACTACTCCACAAACGATGCTCCCAAGAGAGAAACGCCACCGCAGTGCCGCCATCGTACGATCTGGAAGACCAGATCCTAGGGTTTCCCCAGAGCAGTACGAGTGGGTTGACATAAGTCACACAACGATGCCTTCATCAAGGTAACGACATAGATCACCGCCATCGCCCACCGTCGGCTCGGTTTTCACCGGTAATTATGTCTCCCCGACTCGCAGCCAGTACTGGATCACGGATCCGGAGATCCGGACACCCAGCCTCAGGCCGACCACCTCTGACGGAAGAGATGACCACCACCGCCGGTCGCATCTGTCAGAACAGATCTGATCGGAGATGCCGCCGACGAGACCACTAGGCCCTCCATGCTGCCGCCGCCGCCGATCTGAAGGTAGTTTGCATGCCACCGCAGCCTAGCTGGCCGCCGCCGTCGATCGCAACCTCTGCCCGAAAAGGCCGGTCGCTGCGCCCGCAGCCACGCCGCCGTCCGAGGCTGGGCCGCCCGCCGCACCTAGCCGCCGCCGTCCGAGGACGGGCCGGCCACCCGCCACCTGCCGCACCCATCCGTCGCGCCGCAGAACTCAGATCAGCCACGCCATCACACGCCTAGGGGTCCCGCCCAAACCCGGAGACGCGTGAGAGAGGAGATCCCCCGCCACCGCCGTCGGCCCCCGGGCTTAGCCCGGCGGCGTCCCCCGGCGGCGGAGGAGGAGGGAGTTTTTGGCGGCGGCGGCTAGGTTTCTGGGAGTCGCCCGAGTCGCCCCAGGGGGAGAGCGACGTGAGCGAAGCGGTATCCAACGCCTTCAAAATGGGAGAGATTTTCACTTCGCGAGTATATGGCTTTGAAATACATGGTAAAACCCCTTCAGTTGAAAGGCTTCCTGTCCATCTGCTTAATGAACACATTGTGCACTTTCGCACACAAGCTACCCTCCGTGCAGTGGCTGATAGAAATTGGATTCAGAAAACCATGTTAACAGAATGGTTTGCAGCAAATAGAAAACATGCTGCCTCTGCTAGAACTTTGACTTATTGTGATTACCCTACTAAGTGGTCTTGGAAGGCAGATAGTAAAACATGGGTGAATAGGAGATGATGTTACAGGATTGGTCGGATTTACTATCTGCACCCTTCCAGTGGAGAGTTATACTATTTTAGAATGTTATCATGCCTTTGATGAAGCTTGAACTCTCGAAATAGGCTTCCCCCGCTTTACATATAAAGCAACACCCGAACAACATACACGGCCGAACAAATACAAGATGGAGAGGCAGCTCGCATACAACGCTGATCCTAGGATACCCGGATCACGCACAACACCACCGGAAAAGAACACAGGGAGAATCGAGTACAACACCACACTACGCCCCAACACATCTAAGCTCCACGACAATGCCCTCAGGAGGGAGAACGACACACACACCATGGCGACACACATTGGTGACCATGGACATACACGCCGTCTCAGTTTATTCCTAACCGATCATGATCTTTAACAGGCTCACAATGAACATGATCTTTATCCGACTCACAATGAACATTCCTTATCTGACTGAAAAACTGAAGCAAACACATCATGGTGGCACTAAATAACACTGACATACTATATTTCTAATAGTCCTTCACATTACAAACACCCTAAACATAAACAGGCCATGCTAAAATTCAATCCAGATATACACACAGGCTAACAAACCAGCTACAACATATATAATAATGAATAACTACAATACTTGTTCGTATAAAAGAATCGCACATGATCCAATGCCACCTGCCACACATCTCAAGGAGTCCATTCATTCCAAGATCCTAACTCACGGTTGCTCACAGGAAACCCTCTCTCCTTTCCCACCAACCATATGCATGCTCATGCTCTGATGCCAAGGCTTCAGCGATTTGCCCAACACAACACATCCACCATCCTTCCGGTTCTACAAAAAGTAGGTCAGCTGCTCCTTCTTCCTCGACCCGCCTTCGCCGTAGAGGTCGTTCCACTGCTTCAGCTCGTTCATGACAGCTCCCTCCGCGGCGAAGCTCGCGGCGACCTGCGAACCATCGCAAACGGTTCAGTGGCCCCGTTCTATCAATGCTAACNCGTAGAGGTCGTTCCACTGCTTCAGCTCGTTCATGACAGCTCCCTCCGCGGCGAAGCTCGCGGCGACCTGCGAACCATCGCAAACGGTTCAGTGGCCCCGTTCTATCAATGCTAACATGCAAAAAATGCAAGTCAGGGCAGCAAGCAGCTCACCTGATTTTTGGCCTGCCTCAGGTCCTCCATCGTCAGAGGCCTAAGATCGACGGCCGCTTCCTTGTCGCCTTCGGCCTTGGCTTCCGAGGCATCAACCTTGCTTGCTGAATCACCCTCCTTGCTATCTGAATCCACCTTCTCTGAACTGTCTTTGCTCTCTGAACTCACCTTCTTGCTCTCTGCCTTGTCTGAATCCTCTGCCGCCGCGGCGGTTTTCTGCTTCGCCTCCGTTTTCCTTCTTTCCTGAAGCATCAAGGAATGTGTCGTTGGACAAGCATTATGGGATGTTCAGCACAACTTGTTTGTTCATAAGTATAGTATTCATAGTTGGCTTAGCAGCAATTCAAAGTCATCACACACTTACGTAAATGCTTAAGAAAGAAGACACTTATAAGTAAGCTTACCATCTCTTTCAACCGTTCTTTCTTCAGGAGCTCCCTAACCGGTCGGTACGCAGCTGTCACACAAAGATTCTGGGTGCAAAAGGAAATTAACAACTTTCAGTGATCCAGTCAGACACTACCTACTAGCCCGTGTTAAAAGGAAATGCACTAACCTTAAGATCACTGCCGCTGTAACCTTCGGTCATGGTCGCAAGCTCCTTGTACTCGATGTCTTTATCGACCTTCTCCTTCGACAAAACTGTCCTTAAAATCAGCTCTCTGCTGTCTTGAGTGGGAAGGCCAACCATGATTCTGTTTAGGGTGACAGATAGGAGCAAATAATTAGCATCTCATCATCCAACAACCACACTATTTATTCTCTGTCCTTAAAATGCTGCATTTGTACAGACCTGCGCTCGAATCTCCTAATGATGGCTTCATCAAGGTCGNTCGTTGGACAAGCATTATGGGATGTTCAGCACAACTTGTTTGTTCATAAGTATAGTATTCATAGTTGGCTTAGCAGCAATTCAAAGTCATCACACACTTACGTAAATGCTTAAGAAAGAAGACACTTATAAGTAAGCTTACCATCTCTTTCAACCGTTCTTTCTTCAGGAGCTCCCTAACCGGTCGGTACGCAGCTGTCACACAAAGATTCTGGGTGCAAAAGGAAATTAACAACTTTCAGTGATCCAGTCAGACACTACCTACTAGCCCGTGTTAAAAGGAAATGCACTAACCTTAAGATCACTGCCGCTGTAACCTTCGGTCATGGTCGCAAGCTCCTTGTACTCGATGTCTTTATCGACCTTCTCCTTCGACAAAACTGTCCTTAAAATCAGCTCTCTGCTATCTTGAGTGGGAAGGCCAACCATGATTCTGTTTAGGGTGACAGATAGGAGCAAATAATTAGCATCTCATCATCCAACAACCACACTATTTATTCTCTGTCCTTAAAATGCTGCATTTGTACAGACCTGCGCTCGAATCTCCTAATGATGGCTTCATCAAGGTCGAACGGTCTATTTGTCGCGGCAAGAACGAGGATTCTTTCGCCGGACTTCGACAAGATGCCATCCCAATGGCTCATGAACTCATTCTTGATCTTCCGCATCGCCTCATGCTCACCGCAGCGAGCGCGCTGCCCCAACATGCTATCTACCTCATCCACAAAGATTATAGTAGGAGCCACCTTCGCAGCCAAGCTGAACAATGCTCGGACATTTTTCTCGTCCTCCCCGAACCATTTCGATGTGATGGTGGACATTGACACGTTGATGAAGCTGGCACCGGCATCATTTGCTATAGCCTTAGCAAGCATTGTCTTGCCAGTTCCAGGTGGCCCAAACAGCAATATTCCCCGGCAAGGCTTCAGGAGTCCTCCTCCCTTGAAAAGGTCGGGCCGTCGAAGAGGAAGCATGACCAGCTCCTGAAGCGACTCTTTGATGTCAGCCAGGGCTCCAATGTCATCAAATGTCACTCCTAGCTCACTTGGTGGTATAACCTCTGGTCTGATACGCTTTTCAAACTCATTGTCAGGTATTTCCTGCTCAGACAAAAAAGCATGCATCAAGGGTAAGAACTTCTGTCAATGTTTCCAAAGAAGAACTACCATGTTTTGCTTTGCTCGACATTCTGTAAACTAAGTAATTCCAAACAAGATACTTCAGCATGGCAGTAAAAAGAGGTGTACCCTAATTTCTGTAACGTGCAGTGAGTGACTCCAGTCTTGTTTTAAATAAAATGGGATCGGTCACCGGTCTTTCCCTACCCTGTCTTTTTGCAAATATGTAGCAGAACGAAAGGCACAAGCAAACTGAACAGAACTTACTGGTTTTGGTGGCGGGGCGTCGCCATCTTTACCCGGCGATTTATCATTCTCAGGTTTCTTAGATCCAGGTGCACCTTTCAGACCATCCTTTGCAAGCAGTAGCATCAAAGTTAGCCTCATAGGTAAACTGGCACACTATTTGAAGCATATGTACTACATCATAAATACCTCGTTCGCTTCGAGTTTCAGCGTGTCTTTCCCACCAAGGCCAGTTTCTTGAAAAATGCTTAATCCATGGGACAAACTGCAGGGTAACATTTTTGTTAAGAAAACCAGAACAAAGCTAATTAATACTGACATTAAGATAAATTGCCGAACCTTTTGGAAGACAAAAGGAGCTTCCCATTTTTGTATTCAGGATCCTTGGTATGAACCAAATGGTAAGAGACCGCCGACACAATAATTTCCTCGATGTAGTTGCTGAGGACCATAGTGTCTGCTTGGCAGATTGAGCTCAAATCATCGCAGTCTAGATCGTTTGCCGAGAGTACCTCCACGATGTGGTTTCTGTTGTCCTGAATCTGGATTTTCCTTGCGTCTTCTTCCATTTGAGTCTTCCAACCATTGAGATGGATTTCTTCCTGTGGGGGTTTAATGTCAACATGGTATGGAAACAGGCTACTAACTCTGTCGTCCACATCGCTGTACTCAGCATCAGAGTTGAGTAGCCGGGAACCTAGTATCAGCACTTGCCCGGATAACTTGGCCAACATTTTCTGGAACATGGAGTAAGTTCTTTGCGATCTGTGAAGGAAGTGGTCAACATCCCTTATGTAAAGAATAATCGGTTCGCTTTCAGCCACAGAAATCATGACCTGTAAAAGTGGTTAGAGGATAAGAAAACCATGGAAAAACAGAGCTTGTCTAGTTGAGCCAAGAAGTATAATTATTACCTTGTAAAGTGACTGTATCAGAACTTTCTCATCGAAACACCAGCTGCTGGCTCGCCTAGCTGAAATGGCATCAACAGAAAAGGTTAAGCCATTAGGGCAATGATTCTCTTGTTTTACTTCACTAGTAGTGTAAAAATGAATAATCTGTCTAAGGTAAAAGCACTAAAAACACAGAGCAGTAATTGTAGTACAGATGCAATTTGTATGCCAGCACTTCCTTTTCATGAACTAGTACAAACTCATTGCATAATTAAACCTGAAAACGTGGTTGTCATGCAGCCTGAATGCACTGGACATGGGTAACTGTTATCTATGAGATATTTACACTCAATTCTGCACATACTCGGATCGAAATGACTAAAAACTGATGGTAAAAAAAAATACTGGACAAGGATGTTCACCTGAATGTACAGAGCACTGCGATCCAACGTCGCTCATATCAGATGGCATGGAGGCATTTTTCCGGAGTAAAGGGTCATTGCTAGCAACATCAGAGCCTCTGAAGAAAAATGACAATGCGTACATAGATCAGATAAAAGTACAAGTTAATCTCCGCGTTCAATAAATAAACTGGCAAGTATAGATTACCTAGCTCTCGAATCTGCACTGCTTGTCTGACGACGCAATGATTCTGCATAAGGGTTTCATCCACAACAGGACAGGAAACTAGTCAAAATCTCAAAATATTGAGCAACCAAACTGAACTCTTATTTAGAATGAGGTTTCCATATTTATTTATTTTTTGAAAACTTGGTAGATGGAAAAGGGGGCTACGGAAAGTACACATAACAGCTAGTTTTACGTACACTGTATGGTACTCTTGCAATAAGAAAATAAATGGGTTGAATTGTATGTACTCTAAAGTTACATACTGAAGAGTAAACAAATGTCGAAAACCCCTTTTTCTTGTTCAAATCAAGAAAGCACACCAAAGACAGTACACTGCATGTACCCTTGCAAAAAGAAAATAAAATAGGTTGAATTGTAATGCTCTGGTACCTCTAGGCTCATCCTTCTTCGGAAACATTGCGAAAGATCCGATGAAATCGGACACCCTCCCGAACGTCGTTTCAGACACGGACTGGTTCTGAACCTGCACAACACAAGCATGTTTTCAGGTTGTCAAAAAAAGAAGCATTTTTTCAGAGCACACATAAAAACAGAAGCAAGCAAGACAACAAATCCATGGAAATCAGTCTAAAATAAGTGATGCGACGGCTATGTATATGCAGCCAAAATTGAATGATGGCAATATCTTTTTCTTCTGTTATCAGTCACGCTGTGGACATCCAATCAGGGACCCAGTTTGCCAAGTTGCCCAAATAAAATCTCAAGATGCCCCAACCAACAACACTGGCACGCAAAGCAGGCATGTTGTTTTACTCACCAAGGCCTTGCTGGAGCCCCCATACTTGCTCTGGATCTGCAGCACACAACAACATTCAGCAAACAAGAAACAAGTTCAGAATCACGGCACGAGAAACGACGACGAAGCGAAGGTGAAAACAAGCAAGCGGTATCGGAGTTTGATCTCCGGTTGCTGACCCGGAGGGAGAAGTCGGTGACGTCGAGGAGCAGCAGCCGGGCCTTGTAGTAGTGCGACAGAGCTTTGGCAAGCGACTGCAGGTAAGCCTCTGCAAACATACATGGAGCCACAGTTAAACCTGAAGGTGATGTACAACTGTAACGGAGCAGCAGAGGTGGAAAGAGATCGGGACGGTGGCCGGAGGGAGAGGAGGACTGACCGGTGGGGCCGGAGAGGAGGATGGCGCGGCTGGCGGCGGAGAGGTTCCGGATGTGCTTGGACAGGTCGGCCTGCTTGAGGTGCACGAAGGCCGCGCTGATGAGCACCTCCTTGGTCTGCTCGCTGCAGCACACGCATCAACATTATATTACTGAACTGAACTTGAACTGAACTGAATTTTACTCAAAAAAACTGAACTTGAACTTGAACTGGTCATGCCATAATAACACTAAGAACAAATCCTGCTGAAAAATTCACAACCAACTCAACTGAACATGTGCGGTACCACGCGTGCGAATCACCCAACGAACTGCCTTTTACTTTTGGTGGAAGAACATGGACGGTAACGGTGGGGACATTTTGGTGAAGAAGCTGGAAAGCAGAGCTCAGTTCAGACTGGCTACAGTGAGTCAGTGACAGAACGCCGCCCCGCAGGCAGAGCCGAGCCGTCGGTCGAATCAGGGAGCACCAAACCGACCGACCAGATCGGAGGTTCGATCGGAATCCGGCAGCGGCGAGCAAGGCGAGGGCAACGGACCTGAGGTAGCAGTGGCGGTGGTGGAACTCGTCGAAGGTGACCTCGCTGTCGCGGCCGTCCAGCAGCAGCCGCCGCAGCTCCGCCTCCACCTCCGCGGCGCCGGCGCCGGCGCCAGAGCCCCCGTCGGCCGCGTGCGCCGGCTTCGCCCACCTCGCCGACGCGAGCCCCAGCCCGACGCCCACGCCCATGCCCACCGCCGACGCGAGCAGGCTCCTCTGCTCCATGCTGGTTCGGACGCGCGCGCTCGCGATCACCGCGACCTCGAGCACGCACGGTTCGCAAGAACTTGGAGGAAGGCCGGCCGGCGGAGCGAGGAAGCAGAGGACGGCGGGGGAGAGTAGGGGAGGTGAGGAGGAAGGCGGAGAGGAAATGAGCCATTGGGGGAGGGTTGGTGGGGGTATATATAGGCGGCGCAATGGCGGCGAGCCAGCCGGCGAACATGGGGTTCGGCTTCCGGGGGAAAAGCGGCTTTTTAGACCAATGGCTTTTTAGCATAGTGGATATGGTAATTGGATTATACAGTAGTACCCACATTATATATAGTGTACTAAAACACCCTATGGTTAATTTCTTGGTCACCAAATTACCTTTACACATGTGTGCATTGTAAGCATTTTCTAAAATGAAGGATTTTTTACTAATACATTATACATTAAGAAAAAAGGTGAGAACTGCCAAGCGAATTGGCGGAAACCGAGAAAAAACCATTACAGATTAGTTCTAGACAGAAGAACAAGCAACATACCGACAGACGCTCCTAACACGCAACTCCTAAAAACCCTCGACACATGTCTAAAAAAACATCGTAAAGATGGCCTCGTCGTATCGTTGCAACTTGAGGAAAATACATCGACAAAGGTAACATGCAAAGCCAAACCTTGAAGATGAAATGACCCTTCTAGAAAACGAGAAAACCACCACTCCTCGAGAGTGGGCGTATAGCTAGGCTCCAAGGGGCATGGAGCGGGCGTCATAGCCATAGCTGAGGACACAGGCGAGCTCACCTTCGATTAAACCATTGACAAATGTGCAACATGCATGCCCCTCGATACATGGGTCTCAACATTGCGGAGGCAGCCCCTTCGGTTGGGCAAAAAATCACTGTTTTGACCATTTTTGGTAACTTTAGCACAAAATAAACCTAGCCGAAAACTTTAGCACGATTTAACCCTTTTTAGAAACGCAAAGCATTCTGGCGTTTCTGCTACATACCATAACAAAGGCAAGTTTGGCATTTCTACTTAACCATGCCCAAGCCAAGCGTCCTACGTAGCAGGGTAGAAACGCCATGGGCAGGGGCGGAGCCAGGGGGGACGAGCAGGGGCCTCCCCCCCCCCAACGATCAACAATTTTAATAGGAGCAACGAGTAATTACCAACAAGATTCGATTAATAGATGTACTCGGCCCCCCCTATACTCGAATCCTGGCTCCGCCACTGGCCATGGGCCACAACGTTTCCAGTAACGCCATGGCCCATGACGTTTCTGCCCTAAGAAGAAACGCCATGGCCCTTGCGTTTCCAGCAACGACGCTCATCCACCTATTCAGGGAAGAAATATTGGCAAGCTTGGCGTGTCTAGGTAGAGCAGAAACGGCACGGTTTATGGCGTTACCAAGAGGATCAGATCGTAAAATAAAATATGGAAGAGTTCAAATCGTGTTAAAGTTACCGAAAATGGTCAAAACAGTGATTTTGGCCCTTCAGTCACATCGTCAACATTATACCTCCATTTTGTGTTGCATATGTATATGACACTACCAGGTACTCTGTGGCGATATTTCAGACTACTTAATTTAGTTCATGTGCGATAAAATCCCACTAATTAATGTTTTTCTGATTTTTTTTTTGGGAGAAGACCACATTTTTATACGCAACACTAGAACTACATTGGAGATCCAAAGCTGCCACTTTGAGTGTGGGTTAGGAAAGTCATGCACTTGGACAGCAACCGTGTGCTGTTGTTAACGATGTACTAATAATACATACATGCATGGCATGTGAATTGTTTTGCTGCCAGCATCTCCTGTCTACCCAAATGTGGCAACGGCCTCAGCATCTTTCCTCATGTATTTGATAGCTCCATCGACAGTTGGAGCATAGCTTTTGTAGCCGCATGGACGGACACCATCTGTTTCCCATGGTAGCCGCAACCCACAAGAATTTCCCTGCTAGATGCTCCTCTTTTTTTTTTTTTTTTGGCGAAAAACGTGTTAGCCGCTCCTGAATTCACATTCTCGTTCTTATGGCGGGTTACTACTGAGAAAAAATTATCTGATGAAAACTAAATTTTTGCGGATGCCTATATGTAACAAAGTGAAAACGATATTTCAAAAGTTTTGGAAATTCTTAAAAGAACATAGCGTCGTATGCTTCACAAACATGTAAAAATTCAAAATCAGTTTCAGTTTGGAGCTAGAAAAAACAAATTCAGCATCCATAGCTCCGAAGTGAATTTGAATCTATGACTGAAACTTTACGTGTTTGTAGGTCGTCTCTCCAGCACACCGTATTATTTTTCAGATTGAAGCATATGATCTCCACTTGGTTTTCATCGATTTCCACTGAAATTTGTTTCTTTATCAAATACTTTCTCGGTAACTAGCTAGGGGCATCTCTAGCCGATTCCTTAAAATTTAGCCTCTTAAAAGCTCCCTTATATTTGTGGAGATAAGAAAAGGCGGTTCCTAGCTGAATCCTTAAAACTTAACTCCTATTTTTTAACACAAAATCATTTATTTTGAGGCCAACGAGTTAAACCGCGTCGTCCCCAGGGTGGCTCGGGGGAACCCTGGGTACGCCGCTGCCGCCCCCCTTGCAGCACGTCCCCCCTCCCGCCGCCGCCGGATGAGTCCGCCGGGCGAAGCCCGCGCCGGAGGATGGTGGCGGCGGAGATCTCCGCGCGCTCGGCGGCCTCGGTTGCCGACGTGAGCCCGTGGTGGTGGGAGACTCGTCCTCGGCGTCTCCGGCCGGCGTGGCGGCTGCCCGGCGCGGCGTCCTCGTCCCCGCGCAGGTGATGGGCTGCCGGCTGCTCGTGGCTGCCTCGACGCGACGACGTCCCGAGGTTTCAGATCTAGCCGTGGCGGGCTCGGCCGATCTGGCGCGTTAGCTTCGACCGGCAGTGAGGTTGGTGGTCGTGTGTGGTGATGGCGCCGCCGCCGCGCAGGAGGTGCTTGGGCCAGTGGGTTCACATGCTGGCGGCGCTGGGGTTCCCCCATCCTCATCCAGCAGCGTGAGGGTGCGGAGGTAGGGTTGCTCCAGGCGAAAGCCGACGACGCGGTGTCTGCGGATGTCGCTCTCCTCCTGGGGGACGTTATGGAGGTCTCCGACCTCCTCCGCTCCCGGGTCACTTTCTTCGGGTGAAAGCCCAGGACCTGCGGTGCAGGACCAGACGATGGCGTGATACATCGCTTCCCCTCATGAGGGCGTCGCCTTTAAGATCGTGATTCCCTGCGTGCTTTCCCGGAGCTGGACTTGCACGACACCGCGACAGGTGGCCGGCGATGCGCCCAGAGGTGGAGCGGTGTTTCCTCCTCCGCATTGAAAACGGCGGATCTCGGCGGCGTGGCGCAGCGGAGACTCGGCGCCCGATGTGTGTAGATGGACTCCCGCAGGAGGAGGTGGTTGTCTGGTGTCATGGTGGTGTCGATGGCAGAGTGGCCTGACAAGGTAGAAGCCTCAATATCTGCTCTGAAGACGGACCTGTGAAAGATGGCGGCGATGACACATGTGAGTGCGTCAGACCGGTTTGTACCCCAGACCCGATATGTGGCTCGGCTGGGGCTTCCGGCTTTTGATGATAGGTTTAGGTGAGTGGTCTGGGTATTTGGCCCAGCTAGCATCCCTTCATCATATGGATAGGAGTAGTGGCATATGTTGCCAAGATGGCGGATTCAGACATATTGTTGTAATGTTTTGTAAGGTCCTCGAGAATAATCAATAAAGTGACCGCATGCATCTTCCAGATGCAGAGGCCGAGGGTCATCCTCCTTTAAAAAAAGCGCTATCATCTCATTAAATTATATCTTGGACACATACTTCACCAGCTCCTCGCTAGGAGTACTGGTCCAAAGAAAATGAGAAGAAAAATTGCACACTTCAATCGAAGCACAAGTTTCTTGACTGCTCCTACAAGTTCAGTTAATAGTTTCTTCATCTCCTTATTGCTCTTCTCTATTCACTTCTCTAACTTGCACATTTGTTCCTTCTCTGCCTCCTCAAACTTGGGCATTGCATCATCTGCAATCTCATCTCTAGCAACTAGTCCACCAACATCTAATAGACCTATGTCGATCAATATATATATATCAATATACTCTTCTCAAAACAAAAAGTTGCAACATTTCTACATAACAATAAGCACAAATTTTAGTTGAACCAAGGAACTACCACACAAAAATGTACCCACTCTGTCCATTTTAACACGTGAAGAAAACCCATCCAGAATGTTCTATTGCCTTCGAGACCAAGCGCAGCACCGGCCGCAAGTAGTCATCACACTTGATGAGCAGCAGAGGCACGCCGACGAGTTTCCAGGTGAGGGACTAGCCCGACTGACCGGCGGACGAGGATACACCGGTGGTCGGATGACGAGCCAGGTGCGAGCGGCGGGAGGAGGAATACCTATCGCACTCCGGGTGGCTACGCGGTTCGGTTTTTGATGAATCTCGATGAAATGCGCCAGCGCCGGGGCGTATGTGCATCAAATCTGGCAACGACGGTGGCGGGTGCAGATGCGTCGAACCTGGAGGCATCGATGAGTGGCGGCCGAATCAAAGTAGGGCGGAGGAGCGGTGGGTGCTACGGGGCGTCTGCGGTGGTGCGTGATGGTCGGGGGAGGCAAGGACGACCGTGCCAAAGTGGATGCGGTTCAGCGCCGGGGGTGGGGGGAGGGCAAGGAGATTTTTTTTCCTGAGAAGTAACGCCGTCGAGTAAATATAAGCAGCCACCGACGCGAGGAGTAAATATTTCGAGGGGCTAAAGCCCATAAGGGATCGGCTAGGTCTTGTTTAACCCCTCAAAACCAAATATTTACTTCTCTAACCGGTTTTAAGGGATCGGCTAGAGACACCCTAAGAGCATATCTAGCCGACCCCTTATAATTTTAGTCCTCAAATGCCTCCTCAAACCTTAACTCATATTTATATGAGGATTTTGAAAAAAAAGGGTTCCTAGCCAAACCCTTAAAACATAACTTCCTTTTAACCCAAATTCATTTACTTTTAGGATATCGAGTTATCCTTAACTACTCAATCACTCATTAAATGGCATCTTGGGGACATACTTCACCCGTTCCTCACTAGGAGAATTGATCCAAAGAAAAAGATAGGATAAATTACACACTTGAATAGAAACACAACTTCCTTGACTGCTCCTACAAGTCCAATCAATACTTTGTATCTCCTTATGTTCATTGTCAACACTTTTGCTCTTCTCCATTGACTTTTGTGACTTGGACGACACTTGTTTCTTCCCGGTCTCCCCATGAAAAAAGTTGGACATTAAATCCTCTGTAATCTCATCTCTAGCAACTATCCTCTCTTAATCAATAGATTAATGCATTCTTCTTCCCCAAACCAAAAGTTGCAACTCTTCTACATAAAATCAAGCGAACATTGAGGTCAAATTGCTTTGAAACCGAAGAACAACCGCATAATATTGCACTCTCTTTGTCCAGTTCACACTTGTAGAACACCCATCCGGGCAGTTCTTCTGTCTTCAAGACCCGATGCAACACCAACCGACATTAATCGTCATCGATAAAGTCGAGCCGACGAGTTGCTGGACGAGGGTTGAGCCTCGCCGACCGAGGGACGAAATGCGAGCGCCGAGAGGAGGAAGACATGCTGTGAGGAGCTCCGGAGGCGACATAGAGTGCTTGGGTTGTCTACGCGGTTTGGTTCCCGACGAAAGGCGACAGTGCCGAGGCCTGGGTGCGTCGAATCCGGCGACGCTGACGAATAACGAGTGAATCGAAGTTGGGAGGAAGGGCAGCGGGTGCAGCAGGGTGTTGGTGCCGGTGCGTCGTAGCCGGTAGAGGCAAGGAGGGCGACGCCAGCATGGATGCGGGCGAGCAGGGGAGGGGATTTTTTTTTTCATGACAACCGGCTGCGAGCGCTTATATTTGAGGGTCAGCCGACGCGGCTTTCTATAATTTTTGAGGATTTAAACCATTTAAGGGTTCGGCTAGGTCCGATTTAATTATTGAGGATTTAAACAATTTTTTCAAGAAATTAAAAGATTTTTAAGGGATCGGCTAGAGACGATCGAAGCTTGGTACATGCACTTTCATACATGGTGTTTGCTTTACCCGGACCAAATGAACGTGCGCGCGCGCTAGCTCCATATAGTTAATCAAATCCGGCCACTAGCATAGCGATCAGCCGATGGTGACACATTACGGCCCGAGTTGATTAGGGCGCACACAAAGACGACGCATGCAAGTGCAAGTGGCCGGTGGATCCACTTGGGGCCGACGTGCCCTGCCCGGCCGGATTGCGCCGTGGATCCGACACGGCACCACCTTTCGACTTTCGTGCCCACGGCTCGTGCCATCGGCCTCCCATCACGCTCCATCGATGAAGACGACGAAACAAAAGACTTTGTTCTGCGACGAAATGCTCAAAATCATCTAAAAAAGGTACTGTATTCGTATCCCGCGCGTGCTATGCGCATTGAAGCCGGCGGCGGCAGCCTCCTTGACCACCTCCTGTGTGCCATGTCCTGGCCCTTCTCATCCATCGCTGTATCTATATATCGTGTTTGTTTGTTTTAATATTTTCGTTGCGTGTATGTTTTGATCTCTTGCTAGTAGTCGATCAGTGTGTAGCTAGTTATTTTCGGGTTAACGCCTCCTGACATCTACTTTTTTTTCTTGATTTTTTTTTTGAAAAGGAGGATTGCCCGGCCTCTGCGTCAAAATGATGCATGCAGCCACAGCTTTTCTTGATTGATGTCTCTTGGTTTTCTCTCACTCAAACACAAGGGTCTCTCGAATTCAAAATATTTCTATAGAAATTACAGAGGGTTTTCATCCTTAGAAAAAAAAAATCGTGTGAATTGTTTCTAAAGGTTCTGTTGAACCATATATAATAGGAAAATAATTCCCAGCCAATGGGACCTCTTCTACAGAATCATTTGTTCTCCCTGTGGTGCAACCAAACAAATTAATTAGTGGAAACAAATTATCTTTTCGTCCCAATCACTTGTGGTGGATTTCCTGACAATGCTCCAACTCGCTCGCTCTCTGTCTTTCCATTTTTCCCTTCATTGTTGTGTTCTATGATGGCTGTAAGTTACTAAATTGCTGTTAGGAGTATTTCCATTGAGCAATTAATTAGTGCAAATAAGATAATTAGGATTTGAGCGGACATGACATTTGCAACCCCACATTTTTGGAATCTTGCGATCAAAGAAGCCTTGAACCATCAGTCATGAGGTGTGGTTGGCCGGGAAGAGACGCCAATCCTACGTGGCACCCATGTCACACGGCCTAACAAGCCATCATTTCTCATGTCCACGTCCTAACTACCTTAAATATATATTTTTCCTCAGAATGAAACGACACTTGTAACTAATTAATTATTGTTACAAAACGAAAGAGACACTTTTGTTCGTTTGATCAGCTAATTGTTTCTTATTGTTGGTTGTTTCCTAATAAGCACTCCCTACCAATTGAACAACTTGCATATGGCAGATGATTGGCCACAATGTTAGGTCAAGTGATTTACAAAATGGAGTCCTTGTCCACAAGTGTCAAGCCGAAGTACATATCATAATATATATTATGTGATCTATAAAAGTACACCCATCACTGATTCATTTCCAGCAAGCACATACACAATGTTCCGTGGGACACGTTCCATTATTGTTGGCATAATCTCTAATTTCTTTTGTGTGTCATGGCATATTTATATTTTGTTTTATTGGGTACCGAACACAGGTCATGCCGTCATTACTGTGATTGGTGCCCTGGCTTTGGTTAATTAGTGTCCTACTTAAGTATAATACTCCCTCCGTCTCATAATATAAGAACGTTTTTGACACTGGTGTAGTGTTAAAAACGTTTTTATATTTTGGGACAGAGGGAGTATATTATAATCTCATCTGTGTGCAAAAGGACGGTGCGGAATCAAAACCATCCTCTCGCATATGTGGTACTGATGCGGCACTACTTGGGAAAAAGGCGTGATGTGCTCGGCTTAAACAATCAATCAATCAAAGGTGGTAAAAGTTTGCCAACACGCAAAAGCCAAAAGCCAACGCAGCTAATGTTGGATCCAACAAAACGCCAATGTATGATATTCAGTTGTTGCCCGGTTGCTTTCTTGAATCTTCGCCGAAATCTTTCTTCGAAAGATGCTTTCAAGTACATACACGTATATACAAATACATGCAAAGGTATATATATGGTAAATTGTATTATCTCCGTCCCAAAATTTTTGTCTTAAATTTGTCTAGATACGGATGTATTTAGATATGAATTTTGGGACGGAAGGAGTATGTTTGTGTGCATCAGTTGATGCACAAGTTAGAATATGCTGTGCATCAGTTGATGCACAAGTTAGAATATGCACTCTTTTTTATATTAAAAAATGGTAAACCGAAGTAGAGTTTTGCTATTGGTCAAATGGTCGGTAGGAAAGCAAATTATGGGTAATTGCCGAAAAGATGGTGTGGACACTGTCAAGCGTCTACAATTCTTTAGTCCCTTCTAACAACAGATTTGACACGCATGTATAACATAACCAAGACAAGAATCAATTGGTAATTTCGTTGGTGCCTCCGACGTGGCAAAGGTGGCACTAGCGACCACCTTTACAAGCCAAAAAAGCACCAACCACATCAGGGGGTTTGTGAAAGGTGAAAAGTTCAAAGAAAGTTGCACATGCACTGAGCTAGCTAGTTAGCCAAAGGCAGTGCATGAAATGAGAGTTAGCATATATAAGAGCCTTTTTGCACCGGTTAATTAGCAACCAAGTAATCTTAGTGTGGCTTTAATTTTGGCCAACCTTTTTCATTTCTTATGTATTTGCCGATGGTGTCGCTCTCATGCATGATAACTTTTTTGGCCCTCCTTTTTTTTTACTCAAAACTTTCCAATGCGTTGCTTTCAGAATACCACCTTGAGCGTTGCAAACAAATATTCTTTACTTGAGGCCATTCACCTTGCCTTCTTTTGGCTGGCTAGTGCATGCATGCTAGCTGCAGTTTGCTTGCGGACAAAGGCTCTTGGTATCGCCGCGATCGGCTTTGTGTGATGCATGGACACGATCCGTCCGCCTTTTGGTCACGTACAAGCAATGCATAACGATCGATGCATTATACTTCTATATGTTGCATCGAGATATCTTCTTAGAGTAGTTGACATTTGCATGTTAGTTTGAACAACTGTCTTGTAGGCATGGCTGTGCATACATTGGGCAAATCAAAATCCACTTGATGATCATCAAGTGAATACATCGATCGATCTCGACCAAACTTGTAGAAAAAAATGACAATTGCACAAGTAAAGGAAATTCAATGTGCGTCCGAAGATCTTAAGAAGATGTAAAAAAATGGTGTAATAAAAAGACGCAAAGTAAACGTAAAGTTTTACAGAAATATTGTCGGTGTCACATGCATTTTGGGCGACGTGAAAAATGAAGTTTTTTTTTGCGAGAAATGAAAAACAGAAATTAGCAAAGGCTGAATTAGTTCGTGGGTGCATGTGCATGCATGGGAATGGGATGGATTGCATCCATGTGCATGCTGGGCGTCGCTCGATGGGTCGACAGAGCGACGGTTGCACGCGCCGCTCGCCGCCAAACAACTTTTGGAGGCAGTGGATCGTCCGTCCATGCTATGGCAGCAACGGCTGGCAATGCACAGGGTAGCCAGCGTGACGTGTCGACGAGCAGCGTGCGGCTCCGTGCCGGCCCTGCCCGGAGACGGCGATTCCTTTGCGTCGACGGTGAGTCACCACCCACTGCAACCAGCTCAGCAGCGGAGGCGGGCACCGGCCCATGTTCCTTGTCACCTCTGTCATCACATATCACCAAATGGCAAGAAATACTTTTAGTCTTTTTATTTTATTTTATGTTGGAAATTCTTGTACAGTTTATATGCACCTTTGATCGAAATACCGTCGACAGTCAGTGATATTCCAGCAAGGACTACCGAGGTGGTGTACTACTGCATGAGAGGTGCACACTGGCAAGGGGTTAACTATAGATAAAACTGCGATAAAAAAAACACGAGGGCCATGGATTTTTGAGCCGTTCGATCTAAATCGGATGATTGTAGTGCATTCTCAGCAACCGCTTCTTCCTTTGATCCGCCTTCTAACACCGGTCGGGCCGCCTGCTACTGCCAGCCACGGTCTGTGGTGCTCATGTGCGCACCTCGCCACCTGCCGTACCGACCATCTTTCTAAATCCCCATCTCGTGTTCTTCTTCATTGAAGGCAACCACCATCCTCTCTTCTTCCTCCTCGGCACCAGAAAACCGCCAATCTTTGACTCCCCTCCACTCACGAGGCCATACCGCGTCGTCGCCGACTCTGCATCGTTCCTGTCCGACGCCTTGCGGGCGGTCTCCTCGCCTCACCGGCGCACAAAGCGGCACCCAAGTCTTCGGCATCGGCGTGTGCCTCCTCCTCTTCTTAATCGACCGACCCAAAATATAAATTCAGTCTACTTACAAATAGCCGTTGCGGCAATGTATATCATGAAGAATCCTTGCTAGCGAACGCACGGGAATCCACGTACGTCTATGCATGTACGTGCGAAATCTCTCATCTAAGCAGCACGTTGCTTATGCAATGCACGGCAGAGGAGATGGACCATGCGTACGACACTATCGCTCATCTATCCAGCACGTTGGTTTTGCAATGCATGGCAGAGGGGAGCAGGACCATGCGTACGTTCCACTGCCGTCCGCCGGCACACACATGTTGACATGTACCTGCGTAGGCAGTGGCGGACCCAGGAAAAAAAATGGAGAGTGTGCACACTTTTTAAAAAAAAGAACTACTAATCTAAGTGTCATATGTCATATATGTCAAAAGAATAACACAAATAGCTCAACCTTCAGTTTGCCCTTCTGCTGCAACCTTCTTTATTTTGACCTCATTTTTTCAACAAAATGGACATAATACTACCAACCTCGAACAAAAAGTAAAGAGTCCTACATTACAACAGAACGGTGACGATTGGTTTGTTCAAAGGATAAATAATCTTTATGTCTTTAAGCGAACAAGCACATGGGCTTAAATTGGCTGCAATGGCCTATTTCCACGGACAAGTGGGCTGCGGATACGGGTAATCCATGTCCGGCTGGTCAATGGCAAGTGTTTCGGGGCGGACAGCCGGTGGCGAGAGGAGGGGAAGGGACCAGGCGACAAGGCGAGCGGCCGAGGGGAGGGAAGCACAGGAGGGAAGCGGCAATGTCCGAAATGCAAACGAGCAGTCGAGACGGGAGATTTGGTTTCAATGGCCGGCTCTTGCATCCGTGTCCGTGGACTGCCCCCCTCCCTCCACGGACAGATGCGGGAGAAAATTTATGTGTCAGTGTTGAAGATGCCCTAACATTAGGTATGGTTACGTGGTAGATCGAAGTTGTCTTGAAAAATAACGTGATAACATCGAAGAGTCCTAAATTTTTTCCTTTTTTTTTCTTTGCAATCTAGGCGAGTTGCCGCTAGAGTTTCCGTCGAATTGATGGATGGAACTGATCTAGCTAGCTTCTACCGGGCTCATGTATCTACAGGAGTCTTTGGCTGATAGTGCTGCTAGTAGAAAAATCAGTCAAGCTGCTTATATGGTTTGCTAGGTTTGCATGTACGTACGTGTACAGCTTCAGGTGAATTAGTTCTAGTACCACAAATAAAACCAACAAAATCAGCAAGATGACATATAGTGAAAAAATCTGCAAAATGCGGGGTGTGCCACGGCACACCTGGCACACCCTCTAGGTCCGCCAATGTGCATAGGTGAAGATGTAGGGAGGATATGGTGGCTCCCAGATGCGCCCAGGCGTCCTGTGTCAGTCCGCCATGTAGTATGCGGCCCTACCCGAACCATATTTTCTCTTTCTTTATCCATTCTTCTAATTTTCTCTCTTCATCTTTATCAATCACGTGCAAGTGACCGGACATATGAGGAAAAAAATGAGGATTGTGGCTGCACGAACGGACAAATAACGGACACGTCCGGTCAATGACCGGGCGCGTCCGCGGGCATTTAGAGGGTCATATTTGCCAAGTCCGTTTGTAGATGCACTAAGGGGCCGACTATAGATAAATTACGTGAAAGAAAAACACAATGGCCACTCGATTTTTTTAGCCGTTGGATCTAAATCGAATGGCTGCGGTGCATTATTCTACCTCCAACCGTTCATCCCTTTGATACGCCTTCCGACGGCAGCCGGGCCGACTGCTACCACCAGCTGTGGTTAGTGGAGCTCACGTGCGCACCTCGCCACCCGCCGTCCCGGCCATCCCTCTAAATCCCCATCTCGTGTTCTTCTCCGATGACGGAAACCACACCACCCTCCCTTCTTCCACTCCGGCGCCCAAACCGTTAACCTTCGACTTCTCTTCACCCGTGATGTTGTGTCGCATCATCACCAACTCTTCGTCGCTCCTGTCCGATGCCTTGCCGGCGTCCCCTCGCCTCGGTGGTGCTCACCATGGCGCCCATGCCTTCGGCATCGGCAAGTGCCATGTGTCACCTCCTCTTTTGAATTGACAGACCCAAAATGTGCATTCAGGCAACTTAAAAAATAGCCGTTGCGCACAGATAAATCATCAGTATCCCGGGCGGGCAATGTGTCTCATGAAGAATCCTTACTAGCTAACGCACGGGAATCTACGTACGTTTATGCAGCACGTTGCTTATGCAATGCACGGCAGAGGATAGTCGAGGGACCATGTGTACCATACGATCACCCACCTAGCCAGCACGTTGGTTTTGCAACGCATGGCAGAGGAGATCGAGGGACCATGCATGCGTACGTTCCACTGCCGCCTGCCGCCTGCCGGCACACACATGTTGGCATGTACAGTACCTGCGTACGTGAAGATGTTGCAGCAGCTCCCATAAGTCAGGATAAGATCGCGTGCCCGCCTGCCTGCCTCGCTGGACCAGCGGCTGCATGTCACCATGTCAGGTTGCGTTGTCGACCGATCGCTGCGAATATTCTTCACACAGACACCCCCACTGCATCTGCATCTCCAGCATGTGCACTGTACACTAGCATAGCAGCCGGCACCGCTCCTTTTCGATGAATGAAAATAGAATACTGTCGACCGCAGAATTGCAGAAACATACCCTGATCCACACTACTATACAGCTATACTGTCACTTGTGGTAGTAGCATCTTGAGCTTGTGTCGTACGGCCATGTTCTATTTTAACATGTACGCTGAATCCTATTCCATACACTGTATGAATGATACTGCTGCTATCCATCCCGTAGCAACACTAGGCTGGCTAGTGGAGCAGTTAGGCTCTGAGAATACTCTACTCCACATCGTAACAGGCATCTACATCTGTAGATGTGGACTGATCATATACACTCTCGTGCAAGCAGGTTGGCACAGCACAGACACATCACGCATAGGTATGCATATCTAAAGATTGTAATGCCAACGGTGCACACACGAACAGAAGGAAAATTCAGCGGATGGAATTAATCTGAATCTTCAACGGTGCACACGGAGGGAACTCAAAAGGAGCGGCCAGAAGGCATGCAAACGCAAATTAGGTCAACAACCACGCACGGCCACCCGCTCGCTCGATCGTCCATCGCACGCACGATGAGGCCACTCAGCTAGCTCGCTTGTAGTAGTGGGCATCCTATTTGGCAGGCATGCACAAAGGCCCTTTACGTACTAACCTGCCACCCTGGACGACCAGCAGGTGTAACACACTAGCTCAATATACATTGGAAAATCCGGGCTTGACAGTGACCAGGATCGATCCCCGTCCCGGTCGTGCGTGTCGGTCCAAAGATTACAAAATTTCTTTACGGTCTACTCGGCGGTGGTGCTGCACACTAGCTAGCTCTGCTCCCACGATCGGTGCATATGCGTGCACGCATGTCACCGTCCGGCCGCCATGGAAAAGGCTGCGTAGCTTGGGGCTACCCCTAGCCTCGCTGGGGAACATGGCGTCCATCCGACACTGATCGTACGCTCCAGTCCAGTGAATTGATTATCAGCCCGCGGTAGATAAAGTAGTGACAGGGAATCAGCGCAGGCATCAGGGTCAAGCAAAGGATGCATGAGCATGGCCAACCAATCGGATCAGATCAGCTGGCCTGGCCGGGGTTCACACGAAAATCTTAATTGGTTAGTCTACTGTTGGGACTGACACGATGGTCTTAATCAAAAAAATTGACGTGATGGATCGATGAATGGCTAGCTGTGATTGTGAGGGCGTCAAGGCGCACATGGTTCCTGGCCGAGAGCGCCCAATGGCAGCTAAAGACATCTCATTTTTTTTTATACTGGTGGAGAAAGAATGTTGCACTGCATGCTGCCGCGGCAAGCATTGTTAATAGCCTCGATGCAACTTTGTGCTGCGGCCACGTACGTACGTACAGAGTCACTTGTACAATGCATGGACCACGTACCTAGGGGATTATAACTAGGTTAAACTTGTAGCTAGGCAGGTCCTGGTGCACACTTGTCCCGTGTCCTAGGTTGGCAGCACCCATGCAAACGTGATAATTAACCAACTTGATGTAATGGAGCAAATAATTGGTGTACATGGATGGAATGGAATCTCCCCCTCGCCGGCCCACGATACGTCTCCGGCGGCTTGTCGGCGCAGCAGGAACAACCACGCTCATGCAGTGCATGCACCCACTACAGTGCATATAGAAGTTGCGGCATGATTAAAAGGACATGTAGCACAATCTGCTGGACGTAGCAAAATGTCTCGTTTATCCATGACCATGTACGTACGCGACGGGAAGTTTTGTGACCAATTGACCATGACCAGCTCGAGTTCATCCAAGGAGCAAGAGCAACCATGGAGTTCATAAGGCCAGGAGCAAAGAGCCGCAACTGGGAGCGATGATCTGCACAACAGAGGTGGTGTGGTGGCTCGAGGAGAGGAGCTTGAGCGTTGAGCAGACATGCGGCCTCTGAGGTGTGCGGTGGGGGCTCAATTAGTGAGTTTATTTTGGGACTGATATTTATTAGAGATTGATTTTTTTTGAGTGTTATAATGTAGAGATTGAGGGTGACCCATGGATCCCAAGGGCTTAATTATGGATTGAAGTGTGGTGGACTCTACACATGGGCATCCATGCTCTTTTGGATAGTAAAACGGCAAACCACCCTTACGAAATCCCCACAAAGAGCGAAAGTGTGCTTCTCAGCTCGAGCTCATATGAGCTCGAGTGAAAAGTGAAATCCGGTTTTTCTTTGTTGAAAAAATAAATAAAAATTGTTTTTTTTCGGTGTCAAACTTTGAATTTTTTTTCCAACTCTTGCAAAGTTTCATCATGAAATAACATTTATGGAAGTCATAGAAAAAAATCAATGTCCAAAAAAGTTATTTCTGGAGTGCTGATTTTTTTTGCCATGACTTCCACAAATGTCACTCTGATGAAACTTTGCAAGCATT
>LR880966.1:780262815-780279779 GCA_904067115.1 Aegilops sharonensis
TAACTTTTGACATGATATTTATGCACCGCTGACCTCAGAATTTACGTTCAACCACCATGTTAATTTTGACTTCGAGGTTAACTAGCGATTTTATTTTCTTCTCATATTATGCCGTGAAAAACCAGAAAAAATCACTAGCGATTTATTGTTTCCATCTACGGTTTTTGAGAGAAGAAAAAAATCAGTGGAAGCTAGCGTGGGATAATAACGATCGAACTAGTCGTGCGCTGTCGCTAACGACCAGTCACAGTCCATAACTTAAATAACTGAGACAATCATAGGACGAACTTCATTAAAATCAATAGTGCCCAGCATGATTACCTTCAGACCAGTCAATACTTCCCTTGCTTCTTCAGGTGCTAGATATAACTAGCCCTCTTTAACCTCCTTGCAATATGATCTGTTAAGTACAACTGCATCAGGGAGTTATAATTATTTTCAATCATGTCTTATTCCATTTGAAGTGTTGAGTACAGAAAAGTTCATATGTTCAGTGTCTAGGCCGGTCAGGCCGTCTGGTGCAGCGACCAACAACAGTAGGTGCAGGTCAGGCAGAGGGAGCACTGCACGCTGCCGAGCCGGCTGCCGGCGAGCACGGGCGGTAGACTGGGCGAGACCAGGGCCATTGAGCCAGGCCAGGCAGAGCTTCGACCTCGAGCCTGAGCAACGTTCCTCTCTCCCACTATATTGTTTATGCCCAAATACTAATTGCTTATTATTTATTAAATCTTGTATATGCATGAGCAAATTCGTCCACAACAGCATCGATAGATGTATGTACAAATCAGTTGCAGAACGAACAAAATAACTATCATTTCTTTTGTTGACTCGATTATGGTACTCCTACATGAATTTGAGCTGCTTACACGGCATTTAAATTGAATTGTGAGACCTTTGCAAAATAAAATAAAATTGAGCGGCAACCCCTGAGTTGCAATCCTAGATCCGCCACCGGAGGGATGGATCAAACAGCATCCAATTAGCAATCTAGATAAATCAATATCAATACAAAAAATTGCAGATCAAGTGATTCCATGCGAAGGATAGAGCAGCAATTAACAACCAATTAGAAATCCAGGGGAGGATGTAGAGGCAGCACATAGGCACAGAATACACAAAAAGAGAAGGGACTGATGAAATCGAACCGGCAGCTCACCTACAGTAGGGAAGAAGACTGGACCTCAGATGGCTGCATCAGATGGCGGGGAGGAAGAAGTCATGGCTGCGTGGGACGGCAGTCGGAGGGCGAAGCAATGGCGGAATAGATCCATCCGCCGCATCCCTTTTTTGTGTGTGTATATATATCCAAAGCCTAGCCTAATCTTTCCTTTCCTCCAGCCAGCAAACTTCCCGCGATCTTCTCCAATTTCTGGCGATCTTCTCGCTCCTTCCCGTCCATGCTTGCAACCTCTCCCATTCCATCTCCGGTCCGCCTTGCGTCGCCTCCTTGCCGCTTTTCTTCGCTTCATCACGCCTAGGCGCACGCCTAAGCGATGGGCCCGCCTAGAGCACCGATTAGGCCCAAGGCTACGCAGTGGGCTGCCGCCGAGCGCCGGGGCGCGCTGAGACCAAGTCCAGCCAAAGCCTCCCGCAACCGGATCCGTCGTCTCTGCCGTGCCCCATGCCCTACGTTGATCCTGGCATCCTCTGCATCGTGTGGCCGCCCCATGCGGCCATGCCCCAGGATCGGCACCGCCCATCCCTGGATCCACCTTCTCTCGGTGGCTCCGGCGGATTCGGCCGCGGGGAGGCTCGGGCACTCCGGCCACCTACCTCGCCCACCTGGCTGGACGACGATCATGGCGGCGGCGCGCGACGCAGGGCTCCACTGTGGCTTCGAGGCAGAGAGGCGAGGTGCGGGTGCTCCGATGACGGGAACGGTGAGGAACTGTAGGGATCTGGACGTGGCCGAGGTGGGGTAGAAGATCCGGCGACGGAGACGAACGCCAAGGGCGGCGGGGGCGCTCTGCACATCCGAGGGGAGAGACAAGGAACTGGAGTAGTGCGAGGCACTCACCTGCTCGCTGGCGACTTGCCGAAGCGGCTAGGTGGTTGGCGCTGGTTGGTGGCTTCGGGGAGCTCTAGGAGGCTAGCGCTCGCGGGCGCGGGCGGGCGGTCACTCGGCTGCGGCGGTGCAGCCGGGCCGGGAGGGCCAGATCTGGACCACGGCGGACCGCGGTGGTGGTGGTTGACTGGGGAATAAACCTGGGCAAACGTCGGGCCGGGCCGGGTTTCGGGCCGGGCTTGTAAAAGCCCGACCTTCATTTCTCAAGCCTGAGCCCGGCCTGAAGCCCGAAATACTCCCTGATTTGAAGCCCGAGCCCGGTCCGAACTCAAGCCTGAAGCCTGAAAGCCCGGCCCGAACGCTGTTTTTTAGTACATGTACGTGCAAACCCGGCCCGAAGCCCGAAAGCCCGGCCCGAAAAATAGAAAAAGAGAAGCCCGAGCCCGGCCCGAACTACCTTTCGGGCTGCAAAACAAAGCCCGAGCTCGGCCCGAAGCCCGAAATACCTCCTGATTTGAAGCCCGAGCCCGGTCCGAACTCAAGCCTGAAGCCCGAAAAATAGAAAAAGAGAAGCCCGAGCCCGGCCCGAACTACCTTTCGGGCTGCAAAACAAAGCCCGAGCTCGGCCCGAAGCCCGAAATACTTCCTGATTTGAAGCCCGAGCCCGGTCCGAACTCAAGCCTGAAGCCTGAAAGCCCGGCCCGAACGCTGTTTTTTAGTACATGTACGTGCAAGCCCGGCCCGAAGCCTGAAAGCCCGACTCGAAAAATAGAAAAAGAGAAGCCCGAGCCCGGCCCGAACTACCTTTCGGGCTACAAAACAAAGCCCGAGCCCGGCCCGAGTGTCAAGCCCGGCCCGGGTTTTTCAGGCCCGGCTCGGGCCGGGTCGTCGGGCCGGGCTGCCCATGCCCGGGTTTACTGGGGAAGTGTCAAGCGTCAAGGGCAAAATGGTCTTAAAAAAGTTTCCTTAACAGTCAAACACCTTTGACTGGAGGGAATCGGGACGGAAGGGCAAAAACATAAGGAGACCAAAGATTTTTTTTAAATTAGGGACAAACTAGCCGAGTAGACCTGCTCATGGACAACCCGGCCCGCCGGCCCAAACCCGAAGCCCGGCATTCGTGCCGGGCTCGGGCTCCACTTTCTCACTCGAAACCCGGCCCGAAAGCCCGAAATATAAATATAAACATATTTTATACGAAATATAGGTATAATAAATTAATATAATATCTCAAATATGATTAATTTAATTAAAAAATAGCACTGTTCATGTACTTCGGGCCGGGCTCGGGCTTGGGATTTTTCCTTCGAGCTTTGCCAAGCCCAGCTCGATTAATGATCAGGTTTACAGCCAAATGGGACGCAACTAAGAGCATAAAACCGTTTATCTCATAACAAAACTCTACATCCGTATTCTTCCCAATTCACACATTCTCCATATTTAGATACATTATAGCTGAGCACTTTTCCTGCCCTCTCAGGATACATTATAACTGAGCACTTTTCCTGCCCTCTCAGACCATTAGCGTTTCCAACCGTCAGATCATCGGTTTGGTGCATTTTTGGCCATTGGATTTCCTCTTAATCCCGCTTTGACTCGCTAGGTTCGCTACAATTGAGAGGTTTCCTTGCTGGGCCGCTTTTCTGGTGACAAATTTGGGTGCCTGGTGTAAAATTGGGCCTAATGGGCTTCTACGAGTGTCCGCTTGTGCATCCTAGAAAAAAATACACCCCTCACACCACCCTCTTTTCGTCTCCATCGTGTGGCGGCTGACGAGACCTAGGTGCCGCCGCCACCATGTTCTCCGTGTCGCAGCCCCTCTCGCCGTCGTCTTTCCGCGCTAGATTCATTTCGGTACCGATCTAACTCCACTTCAAATCTTCGATTCTCCCGCGACCCTTGACTGCATCTTCTTCAACCTCGACTCCCTTCAACCCTCCCAGTGACGTCGTCTCGCCGCCTTCGGCATCACCATCATTTGATGCTGGGAGTGATACCGCCACCTCCATCTCCCCTTCCCCTGCCTCTGAACCCAACTGAGAAGAAATTCATCTCTTCCCCTCTCCCAGGGCTCCTCGTACATCATATTTTTAAGAACTAACGAGTATAGGGCTGGACCAAAAGCTTGTAGCTTGCTTCTTAATGAACAAGGCTAATCATTGATTTTAGCTTGTTAAGCTTAATGAGCTTAACGAACGAGCTAAGGAGTTTCACGAGTAGCTCGTTAAGCTCGTTAGTAACAATTTTCTTTTTGTAGTCACCATATTTCATCTTGAAAACCATACCTACACATTCATCCTGTATATCATAACACATTATAATCTGTTAACGAGCGCTCACGAGCTTAACGAGCTTCAAACGAGCCGAGCCGAGTAGGGTTTTCTGCTCGTTAACCTTAACGAGTTTAACGAGCCGAGCCTTAATGAGCACGAGCTTAACGAGTACGAGCTTAACGAGTCGAGCTGCTTGTTAATCCGCCCCTAAACGAGTAGATCATGAGATGTTCAGTTTTGAAAGGGAAAATTGGCGTCGTCTTGGAAAATTATCTGTACATGAGCAGCTGCCATCAGGGCCCACCACTCTCAAATTCGTCAGAGCTTCTCCGCTTCCTTGATTGTGTCTCCCTTGTGGAAACTCACGGACTACCATCCGGAGAGCAAATGCAGCTGCAGCAAGAAGTGCCAACATGAACAAATGCAGTAGCTGCAAGAAGTGACTGCGAGACCATTTTAATTGCTTGTGCATACGAAAAAGATGGATGTTAGCATTTGACAGATTAACCACTTTGTAGTTTGTGCAACTAAAAGACTACCTTTTTTTTAAAGAAAAACTGTAAGGGAACCCCATACAGTATAATTGATGTAACAAATCCAAAATGCAAATACCTTATTTCTAAGGACAAACACGGAGAGTCAACTAACATGCCGGAGGGGAAGCCGACGGTGGCCGGAGCTCGGGGTCTGCGGATCCGGCCCTCCCGCGGCCGGATCTGGCCGGGGCGGAGGGGAGGAGGCGCGTGAGCGCGCGGGGTCGGCGGCGAAGGGACATGGCGGCGGCGGTTCACGGCGGCGCGAAGGCGCCGATGCTGGACGGTGGCGCTGAGGCCGGCGAGGAACGGCGGGGGGGCACGGTGATGGCGAACGTCGGCGGCGGCGCGGGATGCCCGACAGCGGCGGCGCGGAGGCGCAACCCTGAGGGGGCGGGGTCGGGCGCTCAGGGAGGAGCGATCGGGGGCGAGCGTGCTGGCTCAGCCCGGCAACGGCGGAGATTCGGGTTCGAGCGGGCCCGCGATGGGCTCGGCGGGCCCTGGCGGCGCGGGGAGCGGGGCGCGGGGACGTGGCGCCTCGGGGTTGGACGGGATGGCGGTGCTGCCCACTGCGGTGGCGCCACGTGGCGGCGGTGAGGTGGAGGCGCGGGAGGAGGCCAAGTGGCGGCGGCGGAGCGGGCCGGCGCGAAAATGGAGGTGGGGCGTGGCTGGAGGTAGTGGGTAGGCTAGGAGGGTAGGTTTAGGCTAATTTTGGCAGGGGAGGGCGTCCATATATAGTAGGGGACTAGGGTTTGGGGGGAAAATAGGAGGTTTTCGAACCCTCGGATAATGATCCAACGGCTTCGGTTGGAGGGGGGGCTAGGTGGGTGATGATGGGCTATGCAAGTGGGCTAGTGGGCTGAGAAGAGAGGGAGATGGGCAGCCCGACGCATGTTTCGAAGACCGAAACATCCGACGAATAAACCGGCGACAACGCCGCTACGGATGACGGTTGGGCTATCAAACGAACTCCGAATGCGATGAAATTTGACAGGCGGTCTACCTACACTATAACAAGACCGCAGGCCAACTTTCATCCCATTCCGAGAACATTTTTATGCCACTTATTAAATAATATTTCAGAGGTGCCGCGGGCGCGTGCGAGTGTGGTTTGGACTCCGAACGGACAACGGAGAGAACCGGCGGAACCCGAACGGATGCAAGTTTTGAAAAACATGCAGATGAAATGCAGATGATGACATGGCAAAATGCAACACGCAAACAAATGACATGGCAACGATGGCGAATAACTGGAAGACACCTGGCGCATCGGATCCGGGGCATTACAACACTCCTCCACTAACAAGAGATCTCATCCTAAGATCTTAGGAACAAGACGGGAGAGAAAAGAAGAGATGAAGTAAGAACACAATAGAGAAGATTAAGAACGCAAAGTCTCCGGAAGAATTGAAAGAATTGGGAATGGCTCCGGAATAATTAGAAGAGTCAGGTAAGATCCTGGGAAAAGACCTGTGGGTTAGGGCCCACTGAAAAAAAACACCGTTGAAAAGGATTGTTGAACAGATAGCTGATGCACCGGAACAATTGAAATATTTAAATGAGGTGATAACCTCGAATTAATTCGAACACAGACGAATCTTCTGAGATGTCTTGAGCACTCCGGAAAGATAAACTGGCGAGAGGCGAACGAGCAATGGAAACATTTGAGCCGAGGGAAAGAATATAATCACTACCAAAAATTGGAATTGAATCCACCGGAAAAGAAAGAGATGAAGAAAGACGAACTAGACAAGAAACCACCGGTTGAAACAATTGAGGGAAGATTGGAGAGGCTCCGTGCGAATGAAATTGATGCTCGAAGGAGACTCAAGCTCCGGGAAGAAGAGGGTGGGAGGGCGGGAAAAAACAAAGGCAACTCGAAAGGGAGAACCCACGAATAGCTTGAAGAGTTGAAATACTTGAGGAAAGAATGCAAAGGCTTCACACGAGTAGGATGGATGCTCGATTACGGGCTCCGGATCCGAGAAGAAAAAGGGTGGGCGGGTGGGAAAATAAAACAACTGAGGATAGAACTTGACAAAGATGAAGAGGCTCGAGTCAACTTGATAAGAAATGCACCGGATAAAAGAGGATGGACAACGAACGAGAAACACCTGCGCGATCCTAAAGAAAAATTTGAAGGGGAAGAGGAGTAGTTCAAACACCTACGTCAAGATTCCTCACCAGAGCGACGAAGGGACTGAGGAGTAAAAAGAATTCCTACTCTTCGATATAACTAGACTCAGAAAAAGTTTTCTTCTAGACTCAACAACGGCCAAACTACCTGATCAATCAAGGGGCTCCTATGGTCGGTCGAGGCTCTGATACCAACTTGTTACGCCCAATATGCGACCCTATCCAAGAGGAACTCGAAGGTCCCACCAAGGATAGACCCGCATATTGAAACGCTTTTGCAAGGTGGATATCATTACATCGAACCATTACATAATAGATGGGTATACATACATAAGGTGGAAACCGCGAGGTTGCTCGAACAAGGCCGTAGCCCTTTGTGTCGTTGTCGACGCAGCCAAGAGCGTGGGTGGTGTAGTTGTGGTCGAGGTAGCTGTGCGAAGAATGATGTGGTCGATGTCGAGTTGGGGTAGCTGGTGTCGAGGAAGTCGTCGTGGAGCCGCGGGCTCAAGGGGGCGTCGAGTTAGCATGGGCGCAGTGGTGTCGAAGTAGGGATGCGCCGGAGAGAAGATGGTGTTGACGAGGCGTCACGCCGGGTGTGCCAATCCCGGGGACACGTCATGGGCGAAGGCACGCATCGGTGTTGCCAGCACCGGGCATGCGTAGACGGACGAAGAAGAAGTTGACGAAGCACCACACCAGGCTTGCCAAGCCCGGGGACACGTCCTGGACGAAGGCACGCATCGGTGTTGCCAGCACCGGGCATGAGTAGACGAGGGACCGGCACGAGCTGTACGCCATGTCAGAGAAGTCGGAGGGGCCAGCAGAGAAGAACTCGACGACGGTTGCGGCGCCAATCGACACGGGGCTGATGTCGCCCGCGGTTGTTGGAGTAGACGAAGTGGTCGGAGTAGATGACGACAACGCTGGTGACGGGCTGGTGTTGGACGAAGATGAAGGAGGTAGACGAGCGGCGGCTACAGGGGTAGCGGCGGCGACGGCCAAAGAAGAGCGGCGGCGACGGCCTGACGGTGGCGGCGGTGGCAACTAGGTTAGGAGGACGACGGCGGTGCTCGAAGTAGGCTAAGAACCCTTATAGCGAGACGAAGACCGGCGCGGATGGTGGCGTTCCTGCGCCAAACGAGGCGGTGCGGCGCATGCCACGAGAAGTCGACGCGCGGGGACGGCAGTGGACCGCAGGCCACGGCACCACGGCCTGAAGGAGCGACGCGGCGACAGAAGGCGGGTTGAGGCGACGGTCGGAAGACCTCGGGGCTGCGGCGGGGACCGCCGGTCACGGCGCTACGGCCCGAAGGGGCGACGCAGCGGCGGAGCCCGGGTCGGTGTAACCGCGGGGATGGCCTCGGGGCAGCGGCCGGGACCGCGAATCGCGGCACTAAGGCTCGAAGGGGCGACACAGCGGCGACGCGCGAGTCGATGCAGCCGCGAGGAGAACCACGGGGCGGCGAAGTTGCGGCCCGACGGGGCGACGCGGCAGCAGCCCGATGCTCGATTGGTGGAGGGGTGTGCTGAACTCGGAGAGGATCTTCACGGGACCTACGGAGGCGCACGCCACCGACGGGCCAGGTCGGTCGCGCGGCGTAGTTGGGAGGATCACGGGGCGAGCGGGTCATCAAGCCGATCGCGCGCGAAGTCGGGGATGCCGCTCGGTGGAGGCGGGCTGGCGACGGAGGCCGAGATGAAGCCGACGACGACGAACGACGTGGGACGTCGTGCCGACGAGCGCGTCAGCACCGGCACCGGCACCCGGGCTGCCAAAGCAGCGCCAGCGCCCGGGAAGCGAGGCCCGAGCGACCAACATAGCGGCGGCGCCCGAGCGGAGGTAGCCGACGAGCCTGACGCAGCCGGGGACGAGGCTGACGAGGCAGTCCGCAGGGCCGCCGTGCAGACGCGGCGGAGGCGGGTGGCATGGATCAATGGGCAGGTCGGCGCGCGAACGGTGTCTATGATTGGCCGCCGCATGGCACGAGGCCGCCGGGTCGGGGTGATGCAGGTGTCCAAGTCGGAGCAGGGCGATGACGGCGGGCGTAGATCGACGGGCGGGCCGGTGTGCGGACGACGGCCATGAGGGGCCGCCTGTCGCGCAAGGCCGCCGGGTCGGTGAAGAAGCCGGGCGGTCGCGCTGGTGTCGGAGTAGAGGCACGTGGGTGTCGACGGTGGCGGCGAGCGAAGCAAACCGATCAAGCATAGATCGGAAAACAAAAAAGAAAACGCCGATCAAAATGACCGGTGAGAGAGCGAAAAACCCGGTGCAAAGGCTCAGGAAAAAGACTTTTTAGGATAGTCGGTCGAAATGGCCGGCAGAAGAACCCTAGGTACGGGCGGCGCGGCCCCCGGCGACGGTCATGGAGGCCATCCGCTCTGGGGACGGCGCGCGGGTGCGGAAGCGATGGGCGGTGGCTAGGGTTTAGATCGGTTAGGTTGATACCATGTTAGAAGAGAGAAAGGGATTAGATGAAATAATTCATTATATTGCTTGAGGCTTATGGGCATATATATAAAAATACATGATATATTTAAAGTACAAGACAGGCCAGGATACTTCCTAGACTATCCTATATTTCCGATACAATCATGTTACTCAACATCTTCCACGGCCACGCCGCCAGTGCCTGGCCACCACCAACGAGCCTCCGCGCCGCAGCTCGAAGCGCCGCCATAGCCATAGATAGTCGCCTGCTCTTGCCTTTCGAATCGCGCGCGCACCTTTCTTGTTGTTAGGGTTTCCCTCATCGCTCGCCTCCTTGCTTTCTTCCGATGGGAAACCAAAACGCCGGGACTCCTATTCGCCGACCTGCGCACTACAAAACGACGTAACGCGCACCCACACGCGCCAGTTCGGGCTGGGAGCTCTGATTTTTCTTCTTCTTTGTTCTTTTTGTTTTTTGTTTTTACTTCATGAACTGTTCATGAATATCAAATCCGAAAAAATGTTCGGGATTTAAAAATATTTATAATTTCTGAAAACGTCCACAATTTGAAAAAAATGTTCGCGAAATTATAAATGCTCGGAATTTCATTAAATGTTGGCAACTTAAAAAAATATTGTCCGACTGATTTGTTTTTTAATTTTTTTTAAATGTTCAAAAATTTCTTTTTTCCCAGAATTTTGAATTTTTTTCGATGTTTCTATTTTTTGTGATTTAAAAAACAGCTTACTTAGTTCAAAAAATGTTTACAAATTTCATAAAAATGTTAAAAGATTCAAAAAATTCATGAATTTCAAAAATGGTGTGTCATATTCAAAAATGTTCATGGCTTTCAAAAAAAATGTTCGCGAATTCAAAAAGAAACGCAACACATAGGCAGACACGCCACTTTCTTGAAGTCCAGTACGAGCGGGCGTGATCCTACCGCACTTTGTCTTATTTCCTAGAACCTTTTTTGTGGCTTTTTCTTTTTTGTGTCTCCTTTGAGACCTTTTGTATATCTGTAAATACACCCTGAAGTAATAATATTTCCTGCGGGGGTTTTGCCCTATAGTTTACAGTAAAAAAAAGGTGTGCTACGCGTCCGCCGACTGATCTTTTAAAAAGATCAACCGGCTCGCGGGCCGTCAAATCTGGCGCATCAGTGCCCTCCATGTACATTTTTTTGCAACAGAGGCTTTGTTGCAGATTTTAAATTTTTTTGCAACGAAAGCTTTGTTGCAGAATTTTTTTTCGTCTTCACTTTATTTTAACATAGCTGATGTTGCGGAAGAAACTCCCAATTTTACCACAGAGGCTTCCAGACCTTCAGTGACTAATTGTTTAGTAAAGATTCAAGCTAAAAAATGAATGTGGGGGCTCTCGGTGATTTTAGAGTTTGCGGACATCCTCTTGGAATTCAATACTCTAAGCAGTCGCTTTCTTTTCCTCGCATGGTTTTAAACATACCTATTTATTCATAGCATATTTCTCAGCTCATATTTTTATGAGTGTTGTGGCTATGAGGACTAAGCCGGCTTAATAGCCATGAGAGATAAATCTAAGTGATTAAGTGGTGTGTCGACTCCAAATCGGAGTGTTGTGCCTGTAACTTCAGATCAGAGTTTGATCTTTAGGGTTACCATATTGCATTTGCCCCTTTTGCAGAATTTTAGCATCGATGGAAATAGACTTGTGCATACTCACAACCGCCGGCCGTCCAATCTTTTCAGCTTCGACATTTACCGCGGGGGAGGGGGGAGGGGTAATCGTTTGGTTATGATGCTAAGCCCAGTGTTGGTGCCACAACTTGTTTGGAGCATGTCATATTTGACCTTCAACTTGAGTGATTAAGTAGAAAACATCTTAGAGTGTGATACCGCTACAAGATGCTGGTGTTTAACACGTAAGGCTGTCCTAGAGCAACTTTATTAATTTCTTTATGGTAGAGCAAATACTACTACTAGTTTTCGATCCCAATGTTGTGTGAGCTGCACTTCATCATGCTCCCCAGAAGATTTTTCTTCTAGACCTTAACTTTTTGTACATGTCAGCCTTAAGCAGCAGCAGCAGCTGTGAACTCCTTAATCAATTTCTTCAACAAACATAAAACAGGGAGATACCAAAATAGATATAGCATAACATCTAGACAACTTGGTACTAACCAGTTAGTTTGGTCATACAAAGCGATTGATGACCGTTCATGTAAGAACACATTAGCAACCTTTTATTGGACTTTTACTATTTCATAAACATGGCTCTCAATCATTTGGTTTCACTTTGCTTGCGTGCCTCCCCTCTTTTCTTCTTGATCCATTGCTTTTCATCTGGCTCCAATTCAACGATCGAACCAAGGGCCATGCTCGTGAGCACATATGAAGTGAACAGAAAAGACGCATATCCACCGTAATACGTTAATGTATGCATCGCTCGTAACATGCGCCTGCAGGTCGGGTTCAGGTGAGATAACTTGGTAACCCCACAAAAATCTTCCAATCAGAAGATGATCATACATATATACCATAAGTCGTCGCCGGGTCTAGGCCCCACTTGCGTGGCGAGCTCCTCGCGCAGCCGACTGATCTTTTTGCCTTCCCTACCAGGGATATTGTAGATCCTTTGCGCATGCGAAACCTTATCATACAGCTCCTCGCTCATATTGCGGATCTCTGTCAGGAGTTTCTCCCGATCTTCATAGCCCTCCTTTGCACTAGCGTAAGATTGAGCTCCTACATA
The DNA here is from genome assembly GCA_904067115.1 of Aegilops sharonensis. Lineage (NCBI taxonomy): Eukaryota > Viridiplantae > Streptophyta > Magnoliopsida > Poales > Poaceae > Aegilops > Aegilops sharonensis. Next base: position 780,274,925 of record LR880966.1, read on the forward strand.
AATGATCATGCAATGGAAAATGGTACTAGCCGGTCAAATGGATCAAAGCATTTAGATACAGTGTTTTGCTATCTGGTCATCGGAACATGCATCTAGCTTGTCAGCTCGAAAACACACGAACTGGATTCAGTTTTTTTTTATGCGAAACATATCTTAGTCCAGGTTGCAGAAACAATGCACGAAAAATATATGGACTTCGGTGAGCCAACGCGCGTTAAGTACCTTGCCCGCCGCCACATCGGTGTCTGCAGCAACAGCAGCGGAGGATGTGGTAGACCTAGCCCGGTCGACCTGGGAGAGTCTCGGGAAGAGCCGGCGTTGCGCCTCTTCCACCGTCACCGCCGGCGTCTGGCCACCGCCTGCAAGCCTCCTCGCCGTGACGCGAAGCGCCGCCATCGATGGTCGCCCGCTCTTGGCTTTCAAATCGCGGGAACAGCGAGAGGATTTTGGGGCGCACACGCACCTGTTTTTAGGGTTCCTCCGTCGCTCGCCTCCCTCGGACTCCGTCGGATGGGGAACCAAAACGCCCTTTTTTTCTTTTCTTTTGGGCTTTATTTCTTCTTTCTTCCCACCTTTATCCAAGCAAGGCCCAGCCCATAGGCTGACACGCCACTCTATTTAAGCCCAGTTAGTTTATCTCTCCCTTGTCTGAAAAACAGTTTGTTTATCTCTCCCTTTCTTTTTTCTTAAGTTTATGATAAAACTATGTTAATTTTTTTTTGAAAATTATTGAGCATTTAAAATCAGGAACATTTTTAAAATGTATGAAAGTTTTAAAATTATGACCCTTTTAAATTCTGTCAACATATTTTCAAATCCATAAAAATTCCAGAACATTTTTTTGAACTCAAAAACTTTCTCAAATTTCTCAAGGGACAGGATTTTCAGCACCCGGGGGGCCCTACACCATCTATGAACAGTAAATTAAAAAAATTAAAAAATCTGAAACTTTAGGACATCAAACTTGATCTAACTTTTGATAATCTTGCAAAGTTCTAGCTAAAACTAGCATTCGAGGAGCCCTCACCTAAAAAAACAAAATCATTGTTCAAAGTTTATGTACATTTTTAAGCAGTGAATTTGTTTTTTTTTGTGAGGTCTCTACTAAGGTTATTTCTTGCTGAAACTTGTCGGAAATATTAGCACTTTTCCGACTAATCTAATCCACGAGTAAACAGTAAGCATGGCAAATACGGTATGCATCTCATTCCGATACCTAAGCATATGAGCACGTATAATACATAGAAGCGAAACATCTATGAACAACATATATACGGCTAGCAGCATATATACCGCTAGCCAGGCCTGTCGAGGGGCATGTGCGAGCGGTGCAACCGCACAGGGCCCCCAAAATTATGGGCCCCCGATCGCAGGGAAAAAACTAGGAAAGCCGGTCCCCATCGAAAGAAAACCAAAGAAAACATTAGCGTACAGGTTCATTTTTTATTCCCAGTACACACACTCGTACGTAACGTCTTCTACACTTCTATTCACGATGCCATCAGGAGGACAAGGGCGCCTAGGGTTCCAGAATCCCCTCCTACCTCTCCAGCGGCCAGTCCCGGCCAGCAGCGCCCCATGCCAGACTTCCACCTCCCCATTCCAGCCTCCCCCCTTCTTCCACCGAATTCCAGTTGCCTTTTGGCACACGTATATGATAGTGTCGCTAGCATCCATATGACAAGGAGCCCGGGCTGACATGGCTAGTCGTGAACCCAAAGTGGCACTAACTTACAGGGACAGGCATACATGACCCAACAACGAACGTGTCGGTCAATAGCAAGTGAACCCGGGCTCTAGCAACTGGGCTAGCTGGACTCCGGTAAACCGGGTTGTAGCAGGCTAACAGGACTCCGGTAGACACCGCGTGACATTTCCCCGAAGGGACAGACACAGGAACGAAGAAGGACACATGCCGGCCAGCCTAAGTGTTCCGGAGCAGTAGCAAGCTACCAAGGCTCAGTGGAAGCACTAGGAGACATTTCACGATAAGAGAGGCTACCGAGGATAAACAACTAGATAGTCAGATCCCACACATACCAAGCATTTCAATAACATACACACAGTATGCTCGATATGTGCAAGTACAACATGGCATCACAACATGACTCTACAACTCAAGTATTTTATTCAATAGGCTCCGAGGAGCGAGATATTACAAACATGTGTCTCATGACCCAGCATTCAGAGCACACAAGTCAAGCACAAGCGGAAGCTTAACATGTCTGAGTACAGACATCTACAAATGAAAAAGGCTGAGAAGCCTGACTATCTACCAGATCCTGCCGAGGGCACAAGATCATAGCTGAGGTAACATGCTAAACGTCGAAGTCTACGTGGAACTACTAGCGAGACTGAAGTCTCTCTGCAAAAACATAAATTAAGCAACGTGAGTACAAATGTACCCAGCAAGACTTACATCAGAACTAAATACATATGCATCATTATCAAAAAAATGGGTGGTGGGGTTTAACTGCAGCAAGCCAGCTTTGACTCAGTGGATATCCTGAACTACGACTGCAAGTAACTCTTTTGAAGTGGCGCACACGAGTCTGCATGTTCACCATATCAATACACCACTATGGATCTGCTCCCGTCTCCCTACTGTTGAGAGCTAAGTGTGTGAACACATCAGGGCTCAAACAACTCCTACTCATGCTAGTGGGTTTCATCTACTTACTGTGGCAATGACAGGTCATGCAGAGGAAAGGAGTTCAACTACCGCAGCATGTAACAGTTGAATCGTTGTTGTCCTAATGCAGTAAAAAAGAGCATGGGCGAGAGAGTTGGATTGTATCGGAATGAACAAGGGGTTTTTGCTTGCCTGGCACTTCTGAAGATAGTATAGCTCTTCATCGGTGTCATCGAACTCATCGTCGGAACCACGTCTATCGAGAGGGGACAAATACCGAAAATAGAGAAGGAAACACAATCAATGCAATGCACAATATGATGCATGATCATGACATGTCAATATGCTATGTATTGAGCTAATGCGACTAAAACCAGAAGGGTTTGGTTCATTTTGAACCAAAGGTTCAATCCCAAACTCAACTTATGAATTTAAATAGTGCCTTATCATGTTTTGCACTAACAGCAAGGTTAAGTTGCTTAAACATGCATGAAACCAGTACAGATGGATATATTGGATTTTTCTGATCATTTTTCATATATAAATTATTTCATTCTGAGTTACGCTTGAATTTATATGATTTTTAGAAGTTTAAAGCAATTTCTAGAATTCTCTAAATTATTTTAAATCCAGAAATGATTAACTGCGTCAGCATTGCGTAAGCATGACGTCAGCAAGTCAACTGTGGCTGACCGTGGTCAAACCTGAAATGTGGGTCCCACATGTCAGTGTAACAACGTCACCAGCAGAGGCTGAGCAGTGGGGCCAGGTCAACGCTGAGGTGGCAAGGTCAAACTGACCGGTGGGGCCACGGGCATTAGCTTAAATTAAACAAGGAATAACCCTGTGGTTAATTAACGGGTGGGGCCCGTCTGTCAATGACTCTAGGGGTTAACTAAGTGGTGGTTAGTGCTAATTAAGTCTGGGCCACGTCATATAGACTAATCGCCGACGGTAAGCAGACGCGGCGTCGCTCCTTGTCCGGCCATCTCCGGCGTCGGCTAGACGCGCGGCTGGGCGCGCTAGAAAGCCCGCGATGCGAGCATCCAGTGGTGGCCGCGGTGTGTGCGGGGGCAACGTGTAGCGGCGGTGGTGACAAGCCGGGCGGCGGCCGGAGTTATGCATCGAGCGAAACGGGGCTGCGGAGCACGACAGGAGGAGCTGGGGGACGCGTTCGGCTCCTGGGAGCTCGGTGAGCACGGCAACACGCTAAAAAGTGGGTGGAGGCGGCTGTTGCCACGGCAACGACATGGCACGGCGGCGGCGACCTCGGCCACGGTCGGAAGACGGAGCTAGGGGACGGGAATGAAGGGGGCGAGCAAAGAGAAGGCAGCAGGAGCTCATAGGGAGGACGATGAGGTGGTCAGCAAGCTCGGGGGCGTCTTCGGTGCTGCCAGTCGAGCGGCGGCGAACGCCGGCCGTGGCGATGAAGACGGCGGAGATGGCGTGGCTTCAGGGCACCCGGCGTCGCGTGCGTCGTGGTAGAGATTTCCGGATCCAAGGCGGAGCTCGTGGCCTAACTGGTTGGGCGTGGGGACGCTGGTGGCCGCGGTGGTGCTCATCGGCGGTCTCGGGTGCGTCCGGGGATGAGCGAGGGAGAGAGACAGAGGAGGGAGAGGGGCACGGGGAGAGTAGGAGGGCTAGAGGGTTGCGTGGCGCTCAGGAGAGGCATCCAGACCCTCGGCGGCAAGCAGGAGCTGGCGAGGCGCGTGCACGCGAGCGGCGGCCACGCGCGCCGCATCCTTCTAGCGCGAGGTTGGTGGTGACTGACAGGCACCAGTGGGCTAGGCCGGCATAGTGCCAGGCCAAGTAAGTGGCCCAAGTAGGCGTTCTCTCTCTCTCTCTCTCTCTCTCTCTCTCTCTCTCTCTCTCTCTCTCTCTCTCTCTCTCTCTTCTAAATTGTTTTCTGTTTTCTATTTTTCTGTAACTTCTGGGGTTTATTTAAAATACCAAAACATTTACAAAAATCTTGAAAATTATTGTGGGCTCTGTTTGGAATATTCCCAACAGCCCTCACTTAAGTTCAGAATTAATTGAGCATTTAAAATATTATATAGCATTTAAATGCCCAATTGCAAATAGCATATGATTTAATCCAGAGCCCAAATATGACATGGAAAAAGGTGCAACACCTCTGGTTAATGTTTCCAGCATTTTCCAGAAATGATGAACATTTTTGAAAGCCATTTGGATTCACTGAGAATATTTTAGTTGAACCTAGTG
>LR880966.1:780280163-780293568 GCA_904067115.1 Aegilops sharonensis
GCTCTGTTTGGAATATTCCCAACAGCCCTCACTTAAGTTCAGAATTAATTGAGCATTTAAAATATTATATAGCATTTAAATGCCCAATTGCAAATAGCATATGATTTAATCCAGAGCCCAAATATGTCATAGAAAAATGTGCAACACCTCTGGTTAATGTTTCTAGCATTTTCCAGAAATGATGAACATTTTTGAAAGCCATTTGGATTCACTGAGAATATTTTAGTTGAACCTAGTGGATTCCTTTGATGCTAGGGTTTAGGCAATCCCCATTTCAGGTTTAACTGAAATTTAAACATGATGCAACACAAGACTAGCTAACCCAGAGCAGACCAGAACTAGAGATGTGACATTGATACCCCACCATTGTTCAAGCCGTCCGTGGCATCCCCCCACCTAGACCAATCGCCTCCTTGATTTGCTCTCCCATCACCCCTAAGGCCCCGGTCCCCAAGAACTTCACAAACTTTTTCACCCTCTGAATTATTTCTTTGTTATCCTCCAGGAACTTGTTCACTATCTCTACATTCTCATTGATGCTTTTCCCTAACTCCGCTTTCCCTTTGTATGTTGACTACTTTCTCAAAAAGTTGGAACAAGAAAATACAATCAGAATAACTCAATTGCAACAGGACAGTTATCTAGGAAAGTACATGTAAAACGATCAGAGGTAACAGTTACGCTAATGTATGACACTCGTGTTCGCCGGTATGACGCTCGTGTTGAAGTGTACCAGTTTATATTGAATGTTTTTACTTTGGGATGACTAATATTATCACTGCAAATAGATAATTTATATTTATATAGATTATTCAATATACTATTGTGAATAATAAATTTAGGTATGATATGCATTACGAACAATGTAGACATTGTTATGTATATTAGTTGTATATTTATTATATTTTGCACTATTTATATATAAATTATTTTATCTAGCACCAATATGAAATTATACTTTGTCGTAGCATATATTTTTCATTCAATTTGTGATGCTTAAGAAATTGTATGGATCTAGTGGATTTCATCACGGATAAAAAAGAATCAATATTAGCTTTGTTTTTGTATGTATATTTTCCATTGGATAGTTTCGTATCTATAAAACTTTGGAGTGTTTTACATTATATGCATCCTGTAAATAAATTGCTAGGGCTTTCTAGAATACAAGACTATCAAGCTTAGGGGTAGATAAACAGATACTTCTAGATTTCATGAAATGTCATTCCTTTTTCCACTCTAGCCTTGCTAGACCCTAGTTGCCAAATTAATCTGGCCCAAGTGAATTTTGAACATTCCTTTCTTAAGCAGTGTCCCTCGACACTTTTGAGCATTCATGTGTCAAGCAGTGTCACAAAGGTCTTGAAGCCCCTTGGGACTTTTGAATATTCACGTCTCAAGTAGTGTCTTCAACATGGAATTGCCATTAATATTGTTTGTGGTTTTCTCGGATAAGGGGTTAGTTACCACGCTTGCTTTTGAAGAATTTGAGTAGAATATGAGAATCATTTGATGATTTAGGTGTTGAATTATCATTATCATGTTCCAAGTATTTTAGGCAAGGAGGAACAAATTCTTCTTGACTAGCACTATTTTGTCATGCAAGTGAGAGCCACCCTCAGTCATTAAATAATCATGAGCCACTTTCTGTTTCTTGAGATCTTGCTTCCTTTTGGGGAAATTAAAAGTAAGCTTCTCATGATCAGATGAAAGAGCCTCATGATGAGAAGTGACTTCCTCAAACTTTGACTGAAGAAACTTATGTTCATTAGTCACGGCCTGGTTTGTCTCTATTACTTCGATCAGTAAATCTTCTTGCTTATCAGAAGTCTTTTGTTGTTTCAAACCATCAACTCTAGAGTCATATGAGAGACTCCCTTGAGTGGACTCAGTGTCTTTTTTTAGAGCCTATTTGTTGCATATTGATTGGGGCCACTCAGTAGCTCATGTTCCTGCATGTATGCCATATGTAGGGAGCCGTGGTTAAAAAGCTTGTCTCTCATATACAGTCCACCCTTTTGCTTCCGGTCCACAAAGAAACTAAGGATTATTAAGGTGACATTGTGGGTCAACCGGAACAATGTATTAACACTCTATGAATACATTTTACCCTGGAATGACAGACATCTAACATCAAAACGCGGTACACCTAGTCCATGCTTTTCTTCAATGCTAGTCTCATCCCTGTGTATCAGTACGGGTTATAGTCTGACCTGATGTACTCCAAGTTTTCTAGAACAACATTAACAAATGTATCATTCCACATCACCGTTCGTGAGTGCATGGTCAAGGTGTTCACGAATACTTTCTCATTGCCAATGTGTACCGATCACCAACATAATGGAAGTCCGAGAGGTTACAGTCTCGTACGACATCTATGAAGTTTGCATATATCTTTCTAGCCGAACATTCCCTTCCTGTTTTAAAATGGATACATAATTTGGTTCTAGTCACCCAACACCATCCAATGCATATGACACACAACATGCAACTCTCCGAGTCTCTGCCAAGTTGGATGTTTATCTCTCCACCTCGGCACACACCTGCCAATCTCCATATGTTATCCTGTGCACTCCCCACAAACACATGAATATAATCCTGTGCACTCCCCTCATAATGCAGATTGCCATGACTCCAGTCATGGTCAATCCGGCATGAGCTAGTAATCTTATTCGGCTCATCAAATAAAGGACGTCCCGATCATTTTCCCTCTGGGGGCTCCGCGGGCGCCAGCTTAGGCGCTTCTTCAGAGGAGCGTTGCTAAACTCCGGAAGGCTGATCCGAACAGGATCCGGCAGCGGGACGTCCTCCATGTAAAACCATTCCGAAGGCCAGTCTTCGGACGCCTTCTTCGGGGTTCCGGATAGATATCCGGTCCCGGCGATGCGCCATAGTTCGGCTCCGCCCACTTGATATATTGACCCCTCACGAGAACGGGGTACAAGGCAGAATAATCTCTTCCACAGCGCAAAATGAGCCTCGATGCCCAAGAACAGTTCGCACAGGGCCACGAAGCCCGCGATGTGCAAAATGGAGGCAGGTGTAAGGTGGTGCAACTAGAGGCCGTAGAACTCCAAGAGCCCCCGGAGAAACGGATGGATTGGAAATCCGAGTCCTCTTACTAGATAAGAGATAAAGCATACCCGCTCTCCTTTAGAGGGATCGGGGACACTCTCCGCTTGCTTTCCGCCCTTGTAGGTGGCAAGTCCGGCTCGAACCGGAACCATAAAGGCCGAGGGAAGAAATCCCTTGGTTTGGAGTATAACTAGCTCGCTATGCGGGACTGAGCATCTCTCCCAATTTCCTGGCTGAGGGCTGGGAGCGCGAGAGGAGGAGCCGCGTCGACTGTCCATGATGGAATGGGCTTTGGTCAGAGGCGCTCCGATGAAAGCTCGCGAAGGGGGGGGGTGGTGTGACTCAGATCTAGATCCTCGCCCCTTTTATAGGCGGCTCATTTGCGCAGCTAGGGGGGTAAGTGTAAAAATACCCTAGCTTTTCGCATTCATTCAAACACGTGGAAGATGGCCATAATTGGGCGTAGAAGCCAAGGAGCGCAGCATTTATCAGAAGCCGGACACTATTCGACAAGTATATGGAATTTGGAGAAGAACCCGCCTCGCAATGCCGAAGACAATCAACGCGCTGGACTCATCGTCATTGAAGCCTGGTTCGGGGGCTACTGAGGGAGTCCCAGATTAGGGGGTGTCTGGATGGCCGAACTATCACCGTTGGCCGGACTCCTGGACTATGAAGATACAAGATTGAAGACTTCGTCCCGTGTCCGGATGGACTTTCCTTGGCGTGGAAGGTAAGCTTGGCAATACGGATATGTAGATCTCCTACCATTGTAACCGACTCTGTGTAACCCTAACCTATCCGGTGTCTATATAAACCGGAGGGTTTTAGTCCGTAGGACGAACAACAATCATACCATAGGCTAGCTTCTAGGGTTTAGCCTTCTTGATCTCGTGGTAGATCTACTCTTGTACTACCCATATCATCAATATTAATCAAGCAGGAGAAGGGTATTACCTCCATCGAGAGGGCCCGAACCTGGGTAAAAACATCGTGTCCCTTGTCTCCTGTTACCATCCGCCTAGACGCACAGTTCGGGACCCCCTACCCGAGATCCGCCGGTTTTGACACCGACAATGTTGCTATTGCTTTCTTCACGACTTATACAAGTTCCTATAACTATGAGATTATGCAACTCCCGTTTACCGGAGGAACACTTTGTGTGCTACCAACGTCATAATGTAACTGGGTGATTATAAAGGAGCTCTACAGGTATCTCCAAAGGTACATGTTCAGTTGGCGTATTTCGAGATTAGGTTTTGTCACTCCGATTGTCGGAGAGGTATCTCTGGGCCCTCTTGGTAATGCACATCACTATATGCCTTGCAAGCAATGTAGCTAATGAGTTGGTTATGGAATGATGCATTACGTAACGAGTAAAGAGACTTGTCGGTAACGAGATTGAGCTAGGTATTGAGATGCCGACGATCGAATCTCGGGCAAGTGACATACCGATGACAAAGAGAACAACGTATGTTGTTATGCGGTTTGACCGATAAAGATCTTCGTAGAATATGTAGGAGCCAATATGAGCATCCAGGTTCCCCTATTGGTTATTGACCCGGAATGGTTCTCGGTCATGTCTACATAGTTCTCGAACCAGTAGGATCCGCACGCTTAAGGTTTCGATGACAGTTATATTATGAGTTTATGAGTTTTGATGTACCGAAGTTTGTTCGGAGTCCCGGATGTGATTACGGACATGACGAGGAGTCTCGAAATGGTCGAGACATGAAGATTGATATATTGGACGACTATATTCGGACACCGGAAGTGTTCCGGAGAAGTTTCGGGTAAAACCGGAATGCCGGAGGGTTATCGGAACCCCCGGGGGAACTAATGGGCCTCGATGGGCCTTAGTGGAGAGAGAGAGAGAGGGGCGGCCAAGGCAGGCCATGCGCCCCCTCCCCCTCTGGTCCGAATTGGACTAGGAGGGGGGGGCGCCCCCCTTTCCTTCTCCCTCACCCTCTCCTTCCTTCCCCCTCTCTCCCTTTAGGTGGAAACCTACTAGGACTTGGAGTCCTAGTAGGATTCCCCTCTTGGAGGCGCGCCATAGAGGGCCCCCCCCTTGCTCCTTTATATACGGGGGCAGGGGGGCACCCCAAAGACACAACAATTGATCCTTGAGATCTCTTAGCCGTGTGCGGTGCCCCCCTCCATCATAGTTCTCCTCGATAATATTGTAGCGGTGCTTAGGAGAAGCCCTGCGACGGCAGAACATCAAGATAGTCACCATGTCGTCGTGCTGACGGAACTCTTCTCCGACACTTTGCTGGATCGGAGTCCGGGGAACGTCATCGAGCTGAACGTGTGCAAGAACTCGGAGGTGCCGTAGTTTCGTTGCTTGATCGGTCGGGCCATGAAGACATACGACTACATCAACCGCGTTGTGCTAACGCTTCCGCTTTCGGTCTATGAGGGTACGTGGACAACACTCTCCCCTCTCGTTGCTATGCATCACCATGATCTTGCGTGTGCGTAGGATTTTTTTTGAAATTACTACGTTCCCCAACATGGACATCTAAGTAGATGGGCTGCATTGCTCGCTTGTGTAGCTCTGTTTTGTGTATCACTGGGCTGGCCGGTGTCCAGGCCCAAAAGTTACCGGTGTCCAACCCAAAAATCTGGACATCGTACAAGGTAAAGATGTATTTTACCCAGTGCCAATGACACCGGATGGTGTAACGTGGCTCCGCCCCTGACCGTGAAGGGATTGACAACCCCTTTATCGCGTTGGTTGCAAGGTTCTTGATTGTTTGTGTAGGTACTAGGTGACTTGTGTGTCGTCTCCTAGTGGATTGATACCTTGGTTCTCAAAACTGAGGGAAATACTTACGCTACTTTGCTGCATCACCCTTTTCTCTTCAAGGGAAAACCAACACATGCTCAAGAGGTAGCACGAATCATGTCGAGAGACTCATCATGGGTAGGATGAAAGGGATCAACAAGGGGTTCACAAGGAGTAGTAATGTACTTGTTCAAGTGATATTCATGAAAAATTCCAAGCATCTCATTTTTTCACTCACTAAAGAACTCTCCATCAAGCATAGGCACTCTACGTCTAAGACTCCCCAATGTAGACTCATCCATCTTCCTCCAATGGTGATTAAACCAAAGCAATGGAGACCAAAGCTCTGATACCAATTGAAAGGATTGAGAAGAGGTGTCTAGAGGGGGTGATTAGACCCTCAACGAACAAAGTTGGCAATTTTCAAGTTTTTCAAGTTGAGGTGGTAGATTAACATAATTTCAAGCAAACACATTACAATTCAAGCAAGCATGCAAAGAGTATATGAGCAGCGAAAAAGTAAAGCATGCAACTTGCAAGATAGTAAATGGGATGGGATTGGAGTGTGCAAACGCAGTTGGAGACACAGAGATTTTTGGCGTAGTTTTGATAGGTGGTGCTATCGTACATCCACGTTGATGAAGACTTCAACCCACGGAGGGTAACGGTTGCGCGAGTCCACGGAGGGCTCCACCCACGAAGGGTCCACGAAGAAGTAAACTTGTCTATCCCATCATGGCCATCGCCCACGAAGGACTTGCCTCACTAGGATAGATCTTCACGAAGTAGGCGATCTCCTTGCCCTTACAAACTCCTTGGTTCAACTCCACAATCTTGATGGAGGCTCCCAAGTGACACCTAACCAATCTAGGAGACACCACTCTCCAAAAGGTAATAGATGGTGTGTTGTTGATGAACTCCTTGCTCTTGTGCTTCAAATGATAGTCTTCTCAACACTCAACTCTCTCTCACAGATTTGGCTATGGTGGAAAGCAACTTGGGGAAGGCTAGAAATCAAGATTCATATGGTAGGATTGGAATATCTTAGCCTCAACACATGAGTATGTGGTTCTCTCTCAGAAAATGAGTAGTGGAAGTGTAGGTTTGTTCTGATGGCTCTCTCCACGAATGAAGAGTGGGTGAAGGGGTATATATAGCCTCCACACAAAATCTAACCGTTACACACAGATTCCCAAACTCGGTGGGACCGAATCAGCAAACTCGGTCAGACCGATCCAGGCAAAAATGTGAACGTTAGGATTTTCGGTGGGACCGATATAGTCATCTCTGTGGGACCGATGTGCAGGGGTAGGGTAAAACCTCAACTCGGTTTGACCGATTACTCAAACTCGGTGAGACCGATTTTGGTAATAAGTAAATAGAGGATTGGTCAAGCAAACTCGGTGGGACTGACTGCACCAACTCGGTTAGACCGAAAATGTTGCACCAGATCACAGAGAGATTGCAAGCCCATCTTGGTGAGACCGAGATCCCATCGGTGAGACTGAAGTTACTAGGGTTTGGCAGTGGCTGAATATGATGAAACTCGGTGGTGCCGGATAGACAAAGTCTGTGGGGCCGAGTTTGAAATTTAGGTTTAGGACACATGTGGATGTGAGAAAGTGGCTGAGGGTTTTGGAGCATATCACTAAGCACTTTGAGCAAGCAAGCCATTAAGTAACACCTCAACCCCTTTTAATAGTATTGGCTTTCCTGTGGACTCGATATGATCTTGGATCACTAAAATAGAAAATGTAGAGTCTTGAGCTTTTGCCAACATTTGTCCTTAGCATCTTGAAGGGGTTCCACATCCTCTTGTCCATGTCCATGCCACTCCAATGTTGAACTTATCTGAAATGCACTAGGTATAAGTGTTAGTCCAACAAGAGATATGTTGTCATGAATTACCAAAATCACCCAGGGAGCACCTGTGCTTTCAGTGACAGACATCGAACATCAAAACGCGGTACAACCGGTCCATGTTTTCTTCAATGCTAGTCTCATCCCTGTGTATTAGTACGGGTTATAGTCTGACCCAATGTACTCCAGGTTTTCTAGAACAACATTAACAAATGTATCATTCCACATTACCGTTCATGAGTGCATGATCAAGGCGTTCACGAATACTTTATCATTGCCAACGTGTACCGATCACCAACATAATGGAAGTCCGAGAGGTCACAGTCTCGGAAAAAGAATTCTATGAGACCAGGTCTCACGTATTATAATTTTTTTTTCAGAGTCTCGTACGACATCTCTGAAGTTTGCATATATCTTTCTAGCCGAACATTCCCTTCCTTTTTTAAAATGGATACGTAATTTGGTTCAGGTCACCCAACACCATGCATGCGGTTTTCACTTTTCAGCCCCACGAATCGATCAAAATCAAAATCAACTACGTACAAGAATCAATCACAAGTGTAAATTGATGGTATCAGAGGTCGCACGTAATTTGGGTTTTTCAAGGGGAGGCAGGCGTCGCGCAAAAGCGGGGCACCCACGGCAACCTTGCCGCAGCGCGGCACGCTGAAATCCCGATACTGCCCTCCACGCGCGCACCGTCACTGCGACGACCCCCCACCCTTTCTTCCCACCTCCGCACGGAACCGCAACCCCTCCCAAAACCCCCACCCACTCCGCCCCTCCCCTCACCCCTCTCCCGTGCTCGCCCTCCGCACCGCCATCCAAGATGTTCTACTCGCACCAGCTCCTCGCGCGGAAGGCGCCGCTCGGCCAGATATGGTGAGTCCCCCCTCCCCTCCCTCCCCGCCGGCCGCCGCCGCCTCCCGCCCCCCCCGGTCGCGGCCGCCGTCGCCGATTGCGCCTGTCCCGCGTTTTCCCGCTCGGTCCGGGGCGTTTCTGGACGCCCCCGTTCGATCCGCTCCCAATGCGGCGGGTTCCCCGTCGCCTCGATCTCCTCTGACGCTCCTCTGCTCCTCTGCCCCCGCCGCAGGATGGCCGCCACGCTCCACGCCAAGATCAACCGCAAGCGGCTCGACAAGCTCGACATCATCAAAATCTGGTGAGCCCCCGACCCGATGCCGCCAATTTCTCTCTGCTTTGAGGGCTCGCGGTCCGCTCCGATTTTAATTCGCGTGTGCTGTCTGATGCTGCTGCAGCGAGGAGATCCTGAACCCGTCGGTGCCCATGGCGCTCAGGCTCTCCGGGATCCTCATGGGTGAGCCGTCCGGCCGGGTCATTTCGCTCCTTTTTTTCTCGCCGGATTTGTTCTTGTTCTCCATCGGGGATGTGACGCGTGTTTGTTGTTGTTGCCTGTGCGCGTGATGAGCAGGTGGCGTGGTGATCGTGTACGAGAGGAAGGTGAAGCTTCTCTACGGTCAGTCCATCTGCTTGCTGCACTTTTTTGTTGTCGAAATGTTCAGATTCTCATCGTTTCCAACTGTTCCTCGCAGATGATGTGTCCCGTCTCCTGGTAAACTTCGACTTCCAGTCTTGCGCAGTTCATCCTGCTTGGTAATTTGGTGGTTGCATTTATGCTTGCGCTGATTTCTTCCTCAGATTGAGATCAACGAGGCATGGAAGATCAGGCCGGTCGTGGACCACACCGTCCTCCCCAAGGGCAAGGCTCAAGCCAAGTGAGTGCGCTCTCCGTCTCCATGCCCTTCTACAAGTTTCTGAATGTGCTTGTGTCCTGATAATGCGGAGCCGGCCTCCATTTCTCTCTGGAATGGGGTTTTCTTTGTGTGTTTGGACCGCGTGGTGTTAGCCTGATGGTTTGCAGGGTACCAAGGTGGCTGTATGTATGGACAGCTTAACTTTGTCTGTTTATGAAATTTCTTAGAGGCTAGATAGCAATGCCAGTCTCTGTCAGCTTGCTTGCTACCAGTTGGTGTGTTCTGCATTGTACAGTATCGAGTTTATGATGATATGTGATTTGTGATGTTTTCAGATGTTTCTAGTACAAGTTTCTGAATGTGTTTGCGTGGTGATGATGGAGAGTTGGTGTCCATTTCTCTGTGGAAATGGAATTTTCTTTGTGTCTTTAGACCGTGTGGTGTTAGTCTGATGGTTTAGATTGGAGGCTGTTGCAAGGTGCCAAAGTTATGAACAACTGAACTTTCTGTGTTTATGAAATTTCTTAAGATGCCTAATAACACTGTCAGTCTGTCGGCTTGCTTGGTAACTATTGGTGTGTGCTGCATTGTGCACTACTGATTTTACAATGAGCAACGGCACTACTTTGTGGTGTTTTCAGATGTTTCTAGAATTTTATTGATGATGCCATATCACTGATTGCGTGAAATGTAACTGGGATGCACAGCCCTAGCCATGGGTCCTTGCTGTGTGATCCTGCTGTAACTTGACTCTGTTCTTGTATTTCTGGGGCAGCAGCTATTCATATAGACCTTCATATGATTTTGTGGCTCCTGTCTTGATATTCTGATTGTTTGTCCTGTCTTGATATTCTGATTGTTTGATTAAATTCATGGGTTGCAACTTTGGCTAAGTGGGGTCGTTTGGGTGTTATAGCTGTTGATGCAAGGGTTCATGCGGGTGTTCCTGTCTCTGTATGTTGCTGATTGTTATGTGTGGGTTAGACAATTTTAATCAGCTCCAGGTTGCAAGGTGGTTTTTCCGGCCAATATGTATGTGTATTCTATGCAAGACTTTATGCATTTTATAGTTTCTCCAGCTTTTTTAGGACATAGTTTGTCCATTTGTTATCTTAACAATTTTAATAATGGGGTGGCTGGCTGGGACAGTGAGATATCGGTTGGTTTTGGGTTGTTCAGTGCTGACTTATTATTTTGGTATTGGTTTCTTATTCAATATCAGTCAATCTCTTGAGAATGTATGATCTAATTATAGCAGATCTGGGGGTTGTATGGTACTTGAGTAATAATGCTATGTTCAGAGGGGATCTTTATCACCTTGGAAAACTGTTAACATATCAGCATTCTGTCATGATCAGAGAGCGGACTCTTGTCGCTCGCCTTTGAAAGTTTGTTAGCACTCCAAATGAGATATTTAACCTCTTGCTACTGTGCCATTGCCATTGAGAAAAGGGGTTTATGGAGAATGATTTGTCTTAAGATTAAGAAAGCAGTGTATCATTTTTATCTGAAAGTTCTGCTTCTTGCAGGTATGAAGCAGTAACACTGCCAGAGAACGCGATGGATATGGAGGTGGAGCAGCCCGTGCTTTTCACAGATACTGATACTGCCAGGTTCCGGGGAATGGTAATCATTGTCATCTGTCTATTCTGGAAGTTGAAACTCTGATTAAATGCATGGATGGATTTTTCTGTCTCCTAGTTTCTGTCTGAATTGCCTGCACTCATCTTGACTGAAGNAATTTTAATAATGGGGTGGCTGGCTGGGACAGTGAGATATCGGTTGGTTTTGGGTTGTTCAGTGCTGACTTATTATTTTGGTATTGGTTTCTTATTCAATATCAGTCAATCTCTTGAGAATGTATGATCTAATTATAGCAGATCTGGGGGTTGTATGGTACTTGAGTAATAATGCTATGTTCAGAGGGGATCTTTATCACCTTGGAAAACTGTTAACATATCAGCATTCTGTCATGATCAGAGAGCGGACTCTTGTCGCTCGCCTTTGAAAGTTTGTTAGCACTCCAAATGAGATATTTAACCTCTTGCTACTGTGCCATTGCCATTGAGAAAAGGGGTTTATGGAGAATGATTTGTCTTAAGATTAAGAAAGCAGTGTATCATTTTTATCTGAAAGTTCTGCTTCTTGCAGGTATGAAGCAGTAACACTGCCAGAGAACGCGATGGATATGGAGGTGGAGCAGCCCGTGCTTTTCACAGATACTGATACTGCCAGGTTCCGGGGAATGGTAATCATTGTCATCTGTCTATTCTGGAAGTTGAAACTCTGATTAAATGCATGGATGGATTTTTCTGTCTCCTAGTTTCTGTCTGAATTGCCTGCACTCATCTTGACTGAAGTCTATGCTTGTGCAGCGCCTGGAGGATTTGGATGAACAGTATGTCAATGTCAACCTGGATGATGATGACATCTCTCGCGCCGACCGTCATCATCAAGGTATTTCTTTCTGCTCTTTGGTATTGCCCTTTGAGGGTTCTTAAGGGCTACTGATTATTAACTCTTGGTTCTTTATGATCGTATCTCAGCTGAGGCAGTCAACATTACCCTGGTCGATAATTTTGAGTCTGGTCTTGCTGAAACTGACATCTTCAATCGTTTTGAGAGGTAAAGGAGACTTAAGTTTCCCTAATTAAAAGAAAAGAAAAGTTATTCTTATTTTAGTGTGCCATTCTCATATCATCAATGTTGCGTCTTCTTTTAATTTGGCGGTGAGTACCAATATTCATTGTGCAATACTACCTTGTCACCAGATTTGACATAGCAGATGATGACACCACAGTCCATATTACTCTGGATGGACACCCAGAGGCTCCAAGTACACTAGTTCCCTCTCCACCAAGGCCAGAAGACCCTCCTCAACAACAGGAACAGTGTGCTGCCCCATCCCCCATCCGCGAAGAACCTCAACAAGGTGAAATTAAGCACATGACCAGTATATTTGATGATGCTACAGTGGGAAATGGCTTATCACATTGTAAAATTGGAAATGATTTCGGTTTAACGCTAATAGACACCAATTTTCATCTCATTTCGAGTCTGCGACACATTTACCATGTTATTTCAATTCAGGGAAACTTCCACCAAGACTTGTTTGAATGCATTGACTTTTTCTTTGAGTTTCTTCTGGAATAGTACAACTTTAAGGATATTTGTGAGAGCTTAAGATTTGCACTGGTGCTTAGCATATTGTGCGCTATGGCTATTCGGTCAAGTAGCGCTGGTTCTAAGCATATCGTCTTCGCTCATTATCCCCAGTCAGTTTTGTAAATGGCCAATTTGAATGCGGCAGGACTATATATTATAGATTAAGTGGATAAGTAGTGTAGTATTGATTGCAGCTGAATTTACTACAGATTTTTGGTAATTTGATAATACCATTCACTCTATTTTGTGACTGATTATGAGCAGCACTTATGATACTGGATTTGCAAGTAAACTGATGTGGAACCTTTCTATTTGAAACGAATCTTGCATGTAGCTTATTGTCCTTTGGCTAGTTCACTGGTTGCATGTTATTTAGAAGTTGTACCACTGGACCCAGTTCAGCTACTCATATACTATAGGGCAAGTATCTTCTGCAGGGGATTCATTGAAGGAGCGAGAGGAGCAGAAGACGACGGTCTGTACCATTTACCTGATGAATAGTTGGCTTTAGTTGAAACTCTTATATGGAAAAGGAATTTGATGTTGTTTACATGAGATTGCTTTTCGCAATACAGGAGCAACAACCAACTAAACGAGCAAAGAGGAAAGCACGCGGCAAGGGCCCCCAAGTGATCATGGATAACCAGATAATGATCCCAGGAAATGTATATCAGTCATGGTTGAAGGACCCATCAAGCCTCACCTCTAAAAGGCGTCAAGTCAGGAGTGTATGTCAACGTGTTATTGATTGGGACCACCTATTTTCCGATAGTTCTGAACTCATGCATTGTACTTACCGAATTGC
>LR880966.1:780293668-780327647 GCA_904067115.1 Aegilops sharonensis
TTTGCTTCGTATGTAGTCACTTGTTGGAATCTCTAGAAAGACTTATATTTGGGAACGGAGGAAGTAGTATGTTAATTACACACTTTGCATGACATGCTGGCTTTCCTGATAAGTTAACTTAGCTGCGGTGTTAAAAGCAGAACATATATAGCTTGAAACTGGGGAAGAAACACCAGGTTTCCTTGATAGCATTGGCTAGAAGGATAACCCCTAGGACGCTGAGTGCAACTCTTAACTGCTTTGTTTGGTCATGTCACTGAATGTAAACTGTTGCTTACTGAGGGTTTTATGCCGTGCAGTCTTAGCAACGCTCGATCGCATCAAGGTCACACAGGTGGAACCATACGGACCCATCCTGATCTCAAGGGGGGCCAACATGTGATCATCTCCCCATTAATCTTAAACGCCCGGAAGACCTGGAGCCTCTTGCACATCTCATGTTTATATATCTATAGTGTTTTAAGTCTGCACAGGAAGAAGTCTTGTAGGAGTAGGTAATTTGCTTATATATCTGCTGGTGGGAAGCAAGTGAGTGATGGTGCTGTGTTATCGCGGAAGTTTGGTCAGGCCACAGGGAAATTCTGTAAGATATGCCACGCTGGAAGAATCGAGAGGATTGACAGGCGGTGTAGGTCAGTTGCTTATACTATGTTGATCAGGGGGATATATATTGTACCTGAGATTTGCTGGTTAAGTATGTTTAGCCGGATATTTATTATACTAGTGTATGTTTTTCCTATCGCAAATGATGATGCACGTTCCGCCCCTCTTTGCATCATTTGGTTGGACTATGTTCTTGGACTAGTGATTCTTGCGCGTTCTTGAACTAGGTGCCGGTATGTCCGAAGCTGCAAGTTTACCATGCTTGCTGCAGCTTTAATCTGGTTGCCTGCAACATATCTTTTACAGTATGTGGCAATGGCTTTTCTTGCTGAAGCTTCAGTGTTCAACAAGAAACTGTGATTGTGATGTTGGTCTTTCGTTGCAATGCATGTGTTCGGGTGGGCGATCGCCCTCCCTTGTTTGTTCCTAAAACAAAGCTTGCTTCAGTGTTCAGGCAGGTACCGTAAGTAGCAGATCTGTGAGCAGTTTCCATCGTATCCGAAAGGCTGAACTGTGTCAAGTTAATATGTGCAGCAGAGAAGATCACTCCTTCCAATGCAAGTTTACAGTGTCGCGTGATGGCTTTGGTGCGGACATGAATATGACAGTGGGGGTGATGATTTGTCTTGGTCATTTCTTCGGCATTCTTCACAGCAACATTGCTGTGCCGACACTTCGTGGGCGGCACCCAAATTCGCGTTCACAAGCATATCATGTCATGCAAATTGGCTAGCATCTTGACTGGTGATGATTCTCGTAAAGGTCGGTTTTGGCAATCTTCACACCATAGTAGACTTGCTATACCCTAGTCTTCCACCCAACTCATAGGATATTCTTCTCATTGTTGACAAAGGCCACAACGTATGCAATCAATGGTGAATCATGTCACTTTTGACATTTCTCGTGCCTGCTTGATTCTTACAGCCTTTTTCCAACAATTTGCGGTTGCCCGACGATGATTTGACCTACACGCTTGTTTTTTCATGCAGATCCTTTGAGACAATAAGCGTGTCCACGTGTACATCAATGATGGCTCAATAATCGAATCGAAATGGAACCGAACGCAATCTGGAAACTTCAATTCAAAGTGCAGCACAGGTCTCGTTTCAGTCTCTCTTTTCAGCCGGCCGGTGAGGCCCGTGACTTGGACATTGCTGCTAACATTCAGCCATTAACCATGTGCACGAACAAGCCCTGGCCCTAGCAAGGTAGGATCTGAACACGCATTACATTATACTAATAGCACAAAGAAATAAGTACCACCATTAGTGACAGTGATGGGGGTTGAAGCAATGATGTTCCTTTGAAGGTGGAGCTTAGGCTTTGGAGACGCTTTTACCAACTTGGTAGTCATGATGCCGCTGCCCATTTTCTCTTGCAGTTGCTGTCGCTTTGTCATCCTGTTTTGCCTATCGAAAAAAAGACGGTGTGTGTTTCGCCCCTCTTTGCCTCATTTGATTTGAATATGTTCTTGGACAAGTGGTTCTTCTGCGTTCTTGAAGTAGGCGCGGGGATGTCCGAAGCTGAAAGCAAGGTATACTTGCTGCTGCTTTAGTTCATGCTTAATGTTGCAGTGCCTCTGGTGCACTGGTGCAGACATATGGATTGCATCAGAGAAGATCACTCTTTGCTCCATCAACTAATTAAGTTGGTAGCCTCGCGTGGTGGATTTGAGCAGACATGAATGGTACGGGTGCTGTGATGTTCCGGCGAAGCGCCTGCCCTGATCGCTTCTTCTCAAGGGAGCCGAACCACGGTCGAAAATTCGACATTCTTCCTGGCAACATTGCCACACACTTTGGTGGGTGGCACCCAAATTCGCGTTCACATTCATAGGCCATGCAAATTGGCTAGCATCTTGACTGGCGATGATTCTTGTAAAGGTCGGTTTTGTCAATCTTTACACCATAGTAGACTTGCCATACGCTAGTCTTCCGCCCAACTCATAGGATATTCTTCTCATTGTTGACAAAGTGATTGTAATCAATGGTGAATCAAGTCACTTTTGACATTTCTTGTGTCCGTTGGATACTTACAGCCTTTTCAAACAATTTGCAGTTGCCCAACGATGATTCGACCGACCTACACGCTTGCTTGTTTTTCCATGCACCAATTATTGCTCAATAACCGAACCAAACCGGATGCAAATCGGAAACTCCAATCCAAAGTGCAGTGCAAGTCTCATTTCAGTCAGTCTCTCTTTTCAGCCTGCCGGAAGCACAAGGAAGCAGGTGAGGCCCATGACTTGGACATTGCCGCTAACATTTTAGCCATAACCCATGTGCACGAACAAGCCCTAACCCTAGCAAAGCTAGTACCCCAACCCACATTGCATTAAACTAACACAAAGAAATGAAAACCGCCATTAGTGTCAGTGAGGGGAGTTGAGGCAATGATGTTCCTTTGGGTGATGGAGCTTAGGCTTTAACCAACTTGGTAGTCATGATGCCGCCCATTTTCTCCTGCGGTTGCCTTCGCTTTGTCATCCGGTGCTGACTTCGAGGCGCCAAACCAGCAAGCCAGGGCCCTACCCTGGAAAACATTTGTCATGAACATGTCTAAAAAGAGCCTAAACCATCATCATCGCCGCTAATCCCCGCAATGATGGGGTGGCGATGGATCAACTCCTCCAAAGATGCACTAGCTGATCACACTACTTGCAGTAAGAATAAGAAATATCACTAATCAGTCTGGTGTGGTATGGTATGGATGACCAGGACTAAAGCAAAGGGTATTTTGCTAGTAGCTCCCCTCCTGACCCCTTTCCTAACCTTCTAGAGAAAGCACCTTTAAATCTCCTCTACTCATGGTACTACAAGTAGTAGATCATAGTCCTAATCTACAACGCTAGTGAAAAGACGATTTGTACCGGTGACGTGTTGAGACCAGGATGCATGAGCGTCTCTCAAGAAAATTGGCTGTGGTTGGCACCTAAAAAAAGAAACTCATGGATATTTGTTCATGCACAACATGTCTGGGAAATTAATTTTGCCAGTGTCCTAAACTAGGCCATAGTCTGGTTTTATCACTTTTTTCTTCTAGTTAACCGGCTAAGTCTATTTTTTTTTGCAAAAAAACTCTGTTTTCCTCTCTTTTCTTTTTCGGTTTCTTCTAATGAAAAGGTGGCGTTCCTCCGGTTCCTCGAAAATAAAAAACAGGGCATTAGTCACACCCTGATCGCTGTCGACGGTGTTCGGACACGCAATGGCGGCATCTCAGGAACATGGAATCGGGGGCGGAGGATTTCCGTGGAGGCGACGACGACAAGGCGGCACATGAACCGGAAGGAATTTTTTCGGTTCGGACGGAATTATGACGATAAGATCGAGGGCATTATTCAGAAAAAGAAGCTTTGGTGGGCAAGTGGGGTTCAGTAAAGCAGAGCCAAACGAGAGAAGTGGGAGAATTAGTGAGGGCATCAGATTCTATTCGGGAACAAGAGGCACATATCCGTTTCTTAACACGGTTCCCCGGTTGAATTTCTCGGCAGGCGGCAGACAGGTGCATAATTGGATGTGAGTTGCAGAGTGTTTGCGGATTCGGCTGCTGTGCTTGCTTAAAGGTGAAATTAAAGGTGGTGGGTTGGAATATGTTGGTGGAATTTTACGTCTGTGCATTTTCTTCGTCTGTAACTTTCATCTGGAATATGCAGTTAAAAAAAAATGAACTTTCGTCCGGGATGATGTGCGTGTCTTTTTATTCGTTTTTTGTAACTCCGACCAAGTTTTTATTCTGTTCGGAAGAAGAAAAAGACTCTGTGTCTCATTGGCTTGCACGGATGGAAATCGTATGGTACGGACACCTTCAGTTAATTTGAAATTTGGAGCGTAAAGAGCCTGTAGCTCAGTGGATAGAGCGTCTGTTTCCTAAGCAGAAAGTCGTAGGTTCGACCCCTACCTGGCGCGATCTCTAGGTAATTCTTTTCTACTATTTTAAAACCTTCTTTTTGAAAAAAAAATTCACCTTCAAACGAAGTAGGTGAGACCAAACACACAAAATAGTTTTGTCTCCACGTAAAAATGTTGAGCAAAACTTGCACGCTCACTGCCACCTTTAGGCAAAAGGCTTGTGTTTTAGTCATCCCCGCAACGCACATGGAAACTACTAGGAAGTATAAGAATCTGAAACTTGCTTTTTCTTTTTCTTTTCCTTTGTGAGAAAAAATCTTAAGCTTGCTTCTTTTTGTTTTCTTTTTTTTTTTTTTGAGAAAAATGTGAAACATAACTTGCTGGCTATGCTCAGTAACTTTGTGCAGAGTTTGTGTTAAAACTAGACAGTACTACCTCCAGAAGGAGTAAGAATCTGAAACTTAACTGGGGCGCAGGAGATGCTGTGCCTACGAAGCGTGCCACTCCACCATCGCATATATAGGTGGAAGTTGTTTTCCAGCTTTTTTTTCCCTTTAGACTAGACGAAGTAGGTGATCGTAACACAAAATTCATTTTGTTTCCAAGTAAAAACGGCGAGCAAAACTTGCACACTCGCCACCACCACCTGCCTTTAGGGCAAAAAGTTGTGTTTTACTCATCCCCGCAATGCACATGAAAACTGACTATAGGAAGTGGGATAAGAATCTGAAACTTGTTTTTTTTTTTCCTTTTTGAGAAAAACCTGAAGCTTAACTGGAGCACCGTAGAAGCTGTAGTACTCCTACCTAATAAGCGTGCCGCCATCGCATAGGACATGAGCTACTCTGACTCTGGTCTACACGCATCGCCTCGTTAATTGCAGCGCGATCAGAATAGTGTCACCTCGTTAATTGCACCACCATCAACAGCCCAGAATAGTCAATCATTGCCGCCCGCCCGTCCGTCCGTCACCTTCTTTTGAAATTCAGAGCCACGTAGCCGGAGCTTCTTCTTCTTCTTCTCCTTCGTCGGCCGGCCTGACTGCATGCGCCGTACACCGCACGAGTCAAGCCCGTCCACGCAGCCGTGGCCACGACGAAAGATGGCCACGACCCGCCCCGCTCATGGCCATAGTTTAATCACGCTTGTCCATCATCATCACGGACGCTAAAGCCGATTTCACCCGGGGTGGCCGGCTGCGGCGAACGGCGAAGCGGCGCCACCATCCGTGCATGTCCCCCCACCAAATCCCATCTTTTTGTTAACATATGTAGACCCACTTATTAAACTACGATCGCTGCTGCTAGCTAGTGCGCGTGTGAGGCGCCACAAGGGCTGGCTACTTAGGTTAATTAACCAGCGCTAGCTTTGCACCCGATGGCATTAAGAAACTCGCATTATGGAGGCCCAGNGGCGAGCAAAACTTGCACACTCGCCACCACCACCTGCCTTTAGGGCAAAAAGTTGTGTTTTACTCATCCCCGCAATGCACATGAAAACTGACTATAGGAAGTGGGATAAGAATCTGAAACTTGTTTTTTTTTTTCCTTTTTGAGAAAAACCTGAAGCTTAACTGGAGCACCGTAGAAGCTGTAGTACTCCTACCTAATAAGCGTGCCGCCATCGCATAGGACATGAGCTACTCTGACTCTGGTCTACACGCATCGCCTCGTTAATTGCAGCGCGATCAGAATAGTGTCACCTCGTTAATTGCACCACCATCAACAGCCCAGAATAGTCAATCATTGCCGCCCGCCCGTCCGTCCGTCACCTTCTTTTGAAATTCAGAGCCACGTAGCCGGAGCTTCTTCTTCTTCTTCTCCTTCGTCGGCCGGCCTGACTGCATGCGCCGTACACCGCACGAGTCAAGCCCGTCCACGCAGCCGTGGCCACGACGAAAGATGGCCACGACCCGCCCCGCTCATGGCCATAGTTTAATCACGCTTGTCCATCATCATCACGGACGCTAAAGCCGATTTCACCCGGGGTGGCCGGCTGCGGCGAACGGCGAAGCGGCGCCACCATCCGTGCATGTCCCCCCACCAAATCCCATCTTTTTGTTAACATATGTAGACCCACTTATTAAACTACGATCGCTGCTGCTAGCTAGTGCGCGTGTGAGGCGCCACAAGGGCTGGCTACTTAGGTTAATTAACCAGCGCTAGCTTTGCACCCGATGGCATTAAGAAACTCGCATTATGGAGGCCCAGCAGCAGACCGGCACCCTCCTCCCTCCGGCACATGCACATGGGTGAGCGGTAGACGAAGACGACCCGGCGCATATTTAACAGTCTCCTACCGTGTCTACGCGACCTAGCTTTCAGCCAAGCTAGCCTTTTGCCTTTAGGCTTTTGGCGCAATCAAAATTGTTGGATGGATCGACGGACGGATCCGTTTGCTTTTCGTTGCTGCACTGCGCTGAAAGAAAGAAAGGAATCGGTCGATGGATCGACCGAAAGAGTGACCATCATCGAGCCATAGCTCCTGTGGAACCGATCGAGGATCTTTCTTTTCCGTGCGACGCGCGGCTAGATGGGTAGCTAATGATATGTCATGTGTGCGTGCGTGCGTGCGTGCATGTGCCAGCGCGCGTGTTTGGGATGCTGATGCTGATGCTGATACGCGATCGAGATCGGTCGGTCGATCGATCCGCGGGTCAGGCGTTTGGTATGTGTGTTCTTGTCAGCGATGGGTCGACGGGGGTAGATGGGGGCTAGTTAATCTTACGCCGGTTTGGTTCAGTGGAAGCCGTGCACGTAGCCGAGGCTATGCCGAACATGGCTCAGCTCGTTCGTCGCGTCCGCCTCCTTGGTGCTCTTGCTAGCCATACTAGCTAGCATCATTTGCTCAATTTTTTTCAAAGAAATACTAGCTCGTACTCCCTCCGTTCGGAATTACTTGTCGCAGGAATAGATGTATCTAGACGTATTTTAGTTCTAGTTACATCTATTTCCGAGACAAGTAATTCTGAACGGAGGAAGTATATATCTGTGATATATGTGGGCCGGAGACGGATCATTCGTGTTGAGTGAACGAGTGGTGACCGGTGGACGCGATCTTACTCCAGTTTGGTTCGGTGGCAGTCGTGCACGTAGACGTAGCTAACCCTAGGCCGATCGAGGAATTCTCGGTCTGCTCGTCTCGTGGCTAGGCTACACTTACGCTGGCGCTCTCGCTGGCTATAGCTAGATGCGATAATGCCCGGCCCGGAGATAGATCGATCATGAGGGACGTGGTTGTTGGTGGAGTGAATGAGTGAGCGTGGCGACCGGTGGACGCGATCTTACTCCAGTTGGGTTTGGTGCCACTCGTGCACGCAGCCAATGCTATGCTTAATTTGTTTCTTGTTGCATTGGCTGGCTACTCCATTAGCATTAGCTTGTTAGCTTTTGGCTAGGGTATCGGTACGTCGCGCGCGGGCTCGTGCCTACACGTTGGCGGTCTAGCTAGACTGTAGCAGCTAAGCTACGGCGGATCGGCGGGGAATCGTCCGGCCGGCCGGGGCGATCGGCCGGTGCGGCGTCGCGTCTCGTCGGCCGCTCCATGGGACGACGTAAAGCCGGACACGTGTGCGTCTCACGCCCCGTCCCCTCGTCCATCTCCTCGCCGCGCGCTCCCGCCTTGCCTATCTCCGCGAAGCGCGCACTGGCCCGGGCCTGTGCGCGCGGCCGGCCTGTACTGGGTGCAAAAAGGGCACGCGCGAGAAGAAGGAAGGAGGGAGGGAGGGAGGGACGCATCGACGCGACGGACGAGCGGCCATGGCGCACGGCGGCACATGCATGCTGCTGCCAGCTCTTATCGTATCGCGGAGTGGATTAGTAGATTATCACGACGCCGGACGTGGGGGGGTGGGGGGCATGCCAGCCCGGCGGCGACACGCACGCACGCACGCACGCACGGTGCCAGAGGGGGGCAGCGAGCGATACGCACAGGCATTGTTGGGGAATCTATCTGGCCGGGCCGGGGCGGGGCGCCGGGCTCGCCGGAAAACCCGTGGACGTACGCGCGTGGGACAGTCCGTCTCCTCCGTCCATGGCGCGCAGGCAGGGTTCAGTTGGCACGAGCCCGGCCACGTGCGGCCAGAGCCCAGGGACCGACATGTCGACCGACCGACCGGCGTCCGCCCATGGCGCCAGGGGCACAGTGCCACACGACGGTTCCTCGTGCAGCCAGCCACATCCAGGGCCACATCCAGGGCCAGGGACAAAAACAAAGGAGCCTTGCAGGAGAGCAACCGTGCGTGCATGCATGAGCATGGCATGGCATGGCAGCGACATGGAGGTCACGTACAGTGCTGGCACAGCGGAGGCCACTGCCAAACATACGTGCGTGCGTGTTGGCGCTGCCGCTCCACCCTCCGACCGGGGCCGGCCCATGCACGCCCGCCCCGCCCGTCACGACGACGCGCCACAGTGTACCAAACCAGAGGCGGAGGACGCAAAAAAATTAAGGTGTGGCAAACTGTCAACTAGACAAAATTGATGCCCCCTCAATAAAAAATTGATGCAAAAACATAATACCAATTCGATAGGCCGCGGGTCGAGACGGTGTTAGGGATGGATGGACGGGCGGGGGCGGCGGCGTTGCTGGACACAAATCGCCGGCGGCGGAGGCGGGCCATCATCAGCATAGCAGACTCAAATCGGCAGGTCGGCGGGGAATACAATTGCGCTGCCGGCGGCGGGGTCGGGGATGGGCCAACGGGCGACGGCGGCGCATTTCAGGGCAAAAATCGCCCGCGGGCAGGCTGGTGGAAGTCAATCATGTACTTTTATATATCATAAGAAAAAAAATACATGTTGCACGCATCAACAAAAATGTATCCGTTCTGTTTTTGGATCGCCTAGTCACAAGTTCTATCAGAAGCGAGCCGCGGAGAGAATCGATCTGATCGTTGTGCAGCGGAAGCGAGCTGGTTCGCGTATGTCTACGTAGTGAGATGGGCATGTACTGGACAACACATCAATCAAGCTGCCTACTTGTGTGCTTCCAATCTAACTTACGTGCTTCATCTAACTTTATTTGGGTGAATCGATCTAGCGTGGTCTAAAACTAACAAGCAGTATTTCCATCAAGAAAAGTATATGCTTATATATAAAAAAAATTTGGTGGAAATCAAGGTGTGGCGGCTGCCACACCTTGCCCACTGGGCTCCTCCGCCAGTGTACCAAACCATGTCCGTTCTCCAAAAGCAAGTGCCAGTCAGCACATGGTCATCTCACGATCGACAAGTGGCCCTGTCCCGAACGCCGGCCACGAGAAAGACGAGACGAGGTGTCCATGGCGCGCTTGGAAGTTGAAACAACACAACGTCAAAAAGAAGAAAGCAAAGGGCTGGAGCGATGGCGATGGCGATCGGAGTGAAGCGCTGTGCTCGAGGCCGGTGCATGGTGCATGTGCGGAGGCAGAGGACGGGGGGAAAGGGCCAGGAGAAACGGCGCGTCCGTCCATGGCGCCGGTCGTTTTCTCCTGGGCAGCAAGCAAGCTAGCCGGCGTGGCCCGGGGTTCGGACCGAGACCACCCATGCGTCTGGGCGTCGCTAGCTGGAGCCCGAGCCCGTACAGTGACGTGCGGCCAAGCGGATCCGTCGCGAGCGAGCAGTTTTGAACTGATCGAGGTCCGCATCGGCGGCCCCGCGCGCACGCGAATCTCCATGCCGGGTCGAGCCAGGCCAAGCCAATGGCAATGCCACCTCTCGGGCGCCGCGCACCCAGCAAGCAACCCGGCGCGCCGAGCCTCGTGATCCCCGGCGAGCAGGGCAGCTAGCTCCTGCTCCCGCGCCTCCCGCTACATGTTCGTCGTTACATTATGTTATGTTATCCGATGGGGACTTCAAACAGTGCAGCCGCTAAAATGTTGGGGCGAGGCATCTTGAGCTCGACTGGGTGTTTATATATACTACTCTTTCTGTAAATTAATATAAAAGCATGTAGATTATTAAAATAGTGATCTAAACGTTTTTATATTAGTTTACGGAGGTAGTACTGTAAGGCAGGATATTCTGTTGATATTGTTTTCTTTTCGATAGACCTCGCTTTGTTTTTCTTGGATTTGGGATCATCTTTTCATTCTTCGGGCGGAATGCTTTGCATGCTAGTAGTAGTTTTTTCCAAAGTGAGATCAAACTTCATGGAAAAATGCCTGCACTTCTATTGGAATTTGCATGCTTTTCTAGCTATCTCTGATCAAACATCAAGCACCAACTTGTCTGAGAAAGTTCCTTTGCGTTCTCCCTTTATGACAAAGCTCTGCGTTCTCCCTGGTTCAACCAAAACTGCTTTTCGTTACGCAGTGGTGCATATATTCTGAGTACATCCTAAATTTCTTTAGGTGCGACGTGTCGTCATGTCCAACTATTCTGTTTTTTCTTCTAAACTTGGTATGTATGTTTTCAGAATTCCGATGCACCAGAATTCTACCCGCCGCAGCCCGTGATCCCCAGCTACACCCCTACCTGCTAATCATGTTCAGCGTTAAATTACGTTATCTTGTTCGAAACCAGGCTAGTAGTAGGTTCAAACAATGTTGGCGCTAAAAATGCGTGAGCAAACATTGTGAGCCCCAGGCCCCAAGGATATATTACACGACGTATAATTTGAATCATGCTGGTCTGAGTGCCGAACAACGCTTGTGGTGACTTCGTGAATCTCAAGATGATGTGTCAACTCGGTTTCTCAAAGGTGCTTACAGGGATAGGGTATGCGTGTGCGTGTTCACAGGGTGAGTATATGTGCACATGTATGACCTTCCGCTTATGTATTGTGTATGAAAATAAAAGATTGTATTCTTTAGAGATGATCAGTATGGAGCTGGCCTGATTTGTAGAATTAAAAACCATAGAAACTATTTTCCCTCTTGAGTATGTTGCACGCAATTTTCCAAAAGGGAATTCTTCGCTCAGTCTAACATTACAACAGATTCCCTAATTGTTTCAGAAATTTCTTTCGAGTTTTTCTTGGTGTTACAACCACAAGTACTTTCACATGTAGTAGTATTATACATTTTTTAATTCCTTTTAGCACGCAACGTGTTCTTATGTCCAACTATTTTATTATTTTCATTTATGTGTTATCAGAATCCTGCAAAACAAAAGGCCCCAAAGGCCGATTTGACACACTGGAATACTCATAGGAACATGCTTTCGTTCATGGGGAATAAAATAGCATGTCGCAAATCTGGTTCCAGAAGTTATCAACAAACGAAAAAATCCATCCAAAAGGTTACCTGTCGATTGTTGTACAAGGATCAAGATTATGTGCGTACCATCACTTTTGTAGTGAGTTACAGCATGGAAATTAATAGATCCCTATGCGTACTTTACCGTAATGATTTT
Source organism: Aegilops sharonensis (assembly GCA_904067115.1). Taxonomy (NCBI): domain Eukaryota; kingdom Viridiplantae; phylum Streptophyta; class Magnoliopsida; order Poales; family Poaceae; genus Aegilops; species Aegilops sharonensis. The sequence goes on from LR880966.1 coordinate 780,305,453, forward strand.
GAATTCCGAGTCTTCTTTTACTTCAATAGGTAGTACATTATTCCCCACACACAAAAAATAAGAACCACCAATATAAAATTTGGGAGGTTCTATCGTTCTATTGAGTATTGATACCATCGATCATTATCATTCGACAGTAGCATCATATGCTCTATTCAAGTATGTAAATTTTCATAACAAACATAATTATTTCAGAATGTTCTTTTGATTTTCCGATGGTGTAACCAAACTACTTTGTCATGCAGTAGTGTCTGCCTATCTTTCTTTACTTCATTTAGAACCTTTTAAATCCATTCACAAAAAGGAAAAATAATGAAAAAGGAAACCAAAGGTCAATTTGACACACTGGAATATTATTGGAACATGTGTTGGTTCCTGGAGAATAAAATGATACGTAGCAAACCCGGATCCAGAAGTTGTCAACAAATTAGAGAAATCCAACAAAAGGTTACTCGTCAGTCGTTGTACAAGGAACAAAATTATGTATTTAGTAAAACCTCTTTTGAGTGAATTCATCGTGGAAAATTTGATAGATCCCCTTATATGTACTTTTTACCATAAACAATTGAATTTTGGGTATTTTTGACTTTGTAACTAGTACCAATACCCCCCCACAAAAAATAACTATAAACAATGCATAACTTGAGTGGTTCTAATATTCTCCTAAATATTGATGCCACCAATCATTGTCATGCAACAGTAACAACACCATGCTGCATTTCTATTGTTCTGTTTGGCATAATTCCATAACCAACACTGGTGCTCCCAACAATGACACGTCTCGGGCGCCGAGCACCAAACACTCCGGCAGCCTCGTGATCCCCAGTAAGCCGCTAGCTCCTGCTCCTCTCGCAACGTGCTGCTAAATGTTTGTTAAATTATGTTATCTATTCGAAACCAGGCTAGTAGGTTCAAACCGTGCAGGAGGCAAGATTATGCATGAGCGGGCATCTTGAGCCCGAGTGGGCATTTATTACACAATTTAATTCAAAGAGGGAGGACTCTATTATGTTGAAAATGTTTTCTTTTCATAGACCTCGCTTTATTGGTTGGATTTGAGATCATCTTTTTATTCTTTAGGCAGACTGCTTTTGCATGCTAGTAGTATTTTCTAAAGTGGGATCAAACTTCATGGAAAAATTGATGCATTTCTATTGGAATTTGCACGCTTTTCTAGTTTTCTCTCATCAAACATCAAACACCTACTTATTTCAGAAAGTTCCTTTGTGTGCTCACTGGTTCAACCAAAACAACTTTTTGTCACACAGTGGTGCATATATTCTACATTCTTAATTTCTTTAGGCCCTTGATGCTTCTTTTATTTAGAGAATGGTTAATAGTACAGCCCATATTCGGCTATATGAAGTGTTCACGTCACTTATAGCTAACCTAATAGCTTGCTTATACAATAGTACAAGTCATATTTGTATACTACGCCATTAATACGTGGCCCACTTTTTTATCTCACAAAGGGTGTTGGAACACGTGCTACATCTGGCTGTAAGTTTTATAGCCCGCTTCTCTTCTTTCCCCTCTCTCCTCTCCTCCATCTAGGTATAAATCTTATGTGGCATGTCTTATAACCTTATAACCTGCTTATGTCATCCTATTGTACTTGCTCTTAGTACTATATATGCTTTGAGAATTCTAATGCACTAGAATTCATTGCTACATGTTGCTGTTCAGCGTTAAAATTAAATTACGTTATCTGTTCGAAACCAGGCTAGTAGTAGGTTCAAATAGTGTTGGCGCTAAAAATGTGTGAGCAAGCACTGTGAACACCAAGCCCCAAGGATATTTACACAATATAATTTGAATAATGCTGGTTTGCATGCCAAACAAGGGGATATTATTCTTCTGAGATGATTAGCATGGAGCTCGTCTGATTTCGAAAAGGGAGTTCTCCGCTTCACAATAGATGTTCTAATTGTTTTAGAAAGTTCTTTCGAGTTTTTTTGTGGTGTTACAACCAAAACTACTTTTGTCATGCAGTAGTCTATACATTCAAAATTCCTTTAGCACACAACGTGTTCTTGTGTCCAACTGTTTAGTTATTTTCATTTATTTGTTATAGAATCCTGCCAATCAAAAGGCCCCAGATGTCGATTTGACAAACTGGAATATTTATGGGAACATGCTTTTGTTTCTGGAGAATAAAATGGCACGTCGGAAATCTGGTTCCGGAAGTTACCAATGAACGAAGAAATCCATTGAAAAGGTTATCCGTCGATCGTTGTACAAGGATCAAGATTATCTGCGTACCACCTCTTTTGTAGTGAATTAAAGCATGGAAATTAATAGATCCCCTTATGTATACTTTACCATAACGATTTCGAATTCCGAGTCTTCTTTTAGTTCAATAAGTAGTACATTATTCTCCGCACAAAAAGAAGAAGAACCACCGATATAAAATGTGGGTGGTTCTACTGTTCTATTGAGTATTGATACCACCAATCATTGTCATTCGACAGTAACACCATATGCTCCATTCAAGTACATCTCCATAACCAACATAATTATTTCAGAATGTTCTCTTGATATTTTGGTGGTGTAACCAAAACTAGTCTGTCATGCAGTTGTGTCATGCTATTTTGTTACTTCATTTATGTGTTACTAGAACCTTTTAAATCCATTCACAAAAAGGAAAAATAATGCAAAAAAAAAGAGCCCCAAAAGGTCGATTTGACACACTGGAATATTTATAGGAACTTGTTTTGGTTCCTAGAGAATAAAATGGCACGTCGCAAACCAGGATGCAGAAATCGTCGATAAATTGAAGAAATCCAACAAAAGGTTGCTCGTCGGTCATTGTGCGAGGAACAAGACTATGTATTTAGTAAAACCTCTTTTGAGTGAATTCATCGTGGAAATTTTGATAGATCCCCTTATATGTACTTTTTACCATAACCAATTGAATTTGGGGTCTTTTTTGACTTTGATAACTACTAGTACCAATATTCCCCACACAAAAAATAACCATAAACAATGCATAACTTGAGTGGTTCTAATATTCGGTTGAGTACAGACGCCACCAATCATTGTCATGCAACAGTAACAACACCATGCTCGAATTGTGTTCGATCACAACAGCCTGCATCATGTGCATTTCCATAACCAACACCAGTTCCCCCAGCAACCAGAAAACCACTATTGCCCATTCAGCAATTCCCTACAAAATTCCACTGTAGCTGTTGAACAATAATAAAATTGGAATAGATAATGGCAAGATGACAAATATATTCCCATCGAGCGCAAAAGGCCACCGGAAATGGGCTATATAAGCCCACCACCCGCCTCGCCTCTGCCAAGTGCTCAACCCCCCCACGCTCTCCTCCTCCAGCAGAGAAACCCAGAGCCAGAGCAGAGCCAAACCCCAGAGAAACCTGTGCCCCGCCACGTGCTCTCGCCGCGCCCCGGACCCGAAGTAGCATCGCGCATGTCCGCCATGGCCGCCACCGGAGCAGCGCTGCGGCTTCGCCTCCTGTTCCGGATGCTAAGGGTGGGGGAGCTCATCGCCCTCGCGGCGCTCCTGTCGTGGTCCTCCTCCCGCGCGCCGTCCGTGGCCGCCGCCGCGATGCGCGTCGCCGGGTCGCTCCTCTTCAGCCCCCGCTTCGTGTTCGTCCTCGGCAACGCCATCGTGCTCCTCCTCCTGGCGCTCTCCAGGCGCGAGCGTGTGGAGCCGTCCCCGCCGTCCTCCGCCGCGGCCTCCTCTGCCGGCGCCGGTGTGGAGCAGAGCCAGACCCCTGCCGCCAGCTTCGCTTCGTTCACCGTACCAACGGCGCCGACGCCGATGCCGATGCCGGCGAAGGCAAGTGAAGCGCCCGCGGTGGTGCTGCCGGCCATGGCGATGGCGATGGCGACGGTGCCGGAGGAGGAGGAGGAGGTGGTGAAGCCGGTGGTGTCGGTGACGACGCGCGCCGTGAGCAAGGCCCGCGCGCCGAGGCGGACCCGGTCGGAGAAGATGGGCCGGCGCGGCGAGCTTTCGAGGCGGTCGGCCTCGCCGGAGCCGCTGCCGCTGATGCGGCGGTCGGAGTCGGACAACGGGCGCAGGCGGCGGTCGTCGGTGACGGCGCGGGACGTGGCGGAGGTGGGCGTGGCGCGCGGGTGGGCCGGCTCGGACGACGCGGAGGAGTTCCGGCGCACCGTGGAGGCGTTCATCGCGAAGCAGACCCGGTTCCGGCGCGAGGAGGAGTCCATGGCCGGCACGCTCGTGGTGGTCGAATAAGTCGGTGGCGTCGTCTCGTCGGTGATGGTCCGGGGTTGGTTGGGACCTGGTCGGAGACACTGTCAGTCACTATGTGCAAAGTACATAAGGAGGAGGAAGAAGAAGCTCTCGTCTCGTTGCCTCACTGCTCAGTAGCTAGCTAGCTCAGCTAGGAGAGTTCGGTCATGGCCATGGGCACGCCTTCTTTTCTGGCGAGGCACGCACGGGCATGGCAGAGTGGGCGCGCATGGGACGGGAGCGACGTGGTTTTACCCCGGCCGTCGGATCGCGGATCGCGGGATCCGATGGGCCGGGTCGCTCGTGGTGCTGAATTTACTTACTGTAGCGGACGGAACCATGGGTGAAGATGTCTCTCTTTTCTGCATCGCCGGTTCAGAAAACTTGAAATAAAAAGTACTCCCTCTTCCCTCTGTAAATAAATATGAGACTTTTTAGATCACTGCAGAGGGAATATATGTATAGTAGAAGCGGTTTGTGATTCGGAAGGGAACATGCATGGTAAATCTGCATTTTTTTTGCCTTTCGATCTCTCGTCCCTTTTACACGTCGTCCCGACCAATCCCGATGCTGGTCGAAAATTCAAAGAGAGAAAAGGGGTGCAAAAAGTGTGCGTCGGGCGGGGCTCTCCCTGCCTCCAGCTCCCGGATAAACTCGGGGAAACCGGGACGAACGGCCGTGTGCCGCACGACGCATGACACGACGGACCGGAATCAGATGCCCATATCATATGCCGTCGCCATTGCCAAGAGGATAAACTCCCATAAAGCGCGAGGCCAAGACTTGCTAGTGAGAGTGCGAAACATTTCCGGGACGACGACGATGGATCTTGCACGATCTTGGCTCGGGACGCTCCGCGCGCGTGGGAAATAGGGTGGATGTAGCCGCCTCCGGCCAGGCCAAAGCGGCGGCCAATGCCATGCGGGTGCAGGAGCGAGTCGGAGTCTCGTGGGGTCGGGTCGGGTCGGGTCGGGGAGTGAGCGCGACGCGACGTGCGGAGCGGACGTGACGCGCACGGGGCGTGCGCAGATCGGCAAGGCGCGCGCCATGGCCCGATATGTCTCGCCCGCCCCCCTTGGTTTCCTCTCCATGCCGTGGCCGCGGGCTGGCTGGCTGGCTGGATGGATGGATGTCCTAGGTAATAGGGCCGTAGGAAGTGACGGCTCGGCCCCGGCCCCGACCCGTCGGCGTCCGCCCGTCCATCCGTCCGTCCGTCCGCGCGCACAGCGCCGGCGGCTTTCTTTCTTTCTCTCTTTCTTTGCGTGGAGTGTGCGAGTTCTTGCGCCCGACCGAGCGCCCTCCAGCCCGTGCACAGACACTGTTCACGTCGCCACTGTTGGCTCGCTCTGGGGCCCTGCTGCCTCCATCCATGCTGAGCCTGCGCGCACCCAACCGAACCAGGCACGGAATAAATTCCTCCCCCACGCTGAATAGTCGCGGTGCTCGATCGTGTTCCCGTCGCTCCTGCCGCGCTGCGGTTTTCGGTTCCTGATTTATTCGCCTCTGCGTTGCCGCCGGAGAACCGATCGTTTCCCGGCCGGAACCCACCACCGAGGGAATTATGCGGTTGTTCCTCCTCCTCCTGCCAAATGCAAGTGTTTTCTCGCGAGATGCCCCGGGGATTTTGGTTCTCAAAGCGGCTGGAAAAGTTTTGCCCTGCAACAATGGTGGCCAAGCTACTACTCCCTCCGCTCCTAAATATAAGTCTTTGTAGAGATTTTACTATGGAACCACATACGGATGTATGTAGATGCATTTTAGAGTGTAGATTCGCTCATTTTGCTCCGTATATAGTCTATAATGAAATCTCTACAAAGACTTGTATTTAGGAACAGAGGAAGTAATAATTAACAGAAACCCAGGCAAAAAATGGCTTTAAGAAAAACACAACACAAATGCAGACACTTACCTACATGCACGTACACTTATTATTTTTTTGTGAATACGCATAGCTTGCCTATCATTTCAACGATACAAGAAGAAAGAGTGATTATAAGGTATGATACAACACACGCAGCGAACACATGAAGGAACGGCGTGGTGCCAAGAGACCGGAGCACAGAGAAATGATGCTTAGCCCAAACATAGGGAACAACACGACAAAACTCTACCAGCTCAAGCCAAATAAAGACAACCAATAAATCCAACTCCATCATGGGGGATGCCACGAGCAAACAAAACAACGCCATCGTCGTCCGTTCCGAGTACCAGAACTTAGGGTTCCCCCTGATACGCGAAGAGGCGCAAAGATACTGAAAAAGGTTTTTGCTCCGCTTTATATATAAAGCAACAACCACCAACATACGAAACCGATACAAACCACAACACGCCACACGATACCCACACTCACCCATGGTAGGATACATAGGTGCCAAAGGGCTACAACAACAACACACCGAAAGACTCGACGTAGACTACAAAGGAAGACATCAAGCATCACTACAGAGCCGCCGCCGCCGCCCTACCGGCGAAGGTATCACGAAGAGTTGAAGTTGAGAATGGACGAAGCCTTGCGCTCCAAGACGGTGCCTTCGGGAAGGACACGACACCACAACGCTGCCATCGCCTGATCCAAAGATCAGATTTTCATCCGGAGCACGACGAAGGGAGGGAGCAATCACAACGGAGACTTCAGGAAGATGCCGACGCCCACAGATGAGAACTCCAACTTTGACATGGGCGAGAACTCCGAAGCCGCTAAGAAGGCAACCGAGGATGTTAATGTCACCGCCGACCTGGCCAACTGGTGCGTATAATCCGTTTATCCCTTTCCTGTTTGTTCCTACGATTGGCTGCACTTGTTGTTTACACCAATGTACTATCTATTTGTATCTGTTGTATGCGTACTACGTGATCGCGTGGTTAAATATCCCTACGAGATTAATACTTCCTCCGTAAACTAATATAAGAGCGTTTAGATTACTATTTTAGTATTCTAAATGTTTTTATATTAGTTTACAGAGGGAGTACTGCATATGTCATTATCATGATTTATTTCTGGACTAAACCAATCAAAAAATTGCTAATTTATCCAACAGGAAGATTCCCATGTTACAAACCAAATTCAATCATGCCGGGCAGAATGGGACAATGGGTCAAAGGACTTGCTGTCTACAGTGGACGGGGTACTCTAATGGCACACTTATGCTCGCCCGCCGTTCGTATAAACCATTGGGTGAACCACGCTAATCATAGGTGATGGGCAAACAACTTCACTGATTCAAAGAGTAAGGCACTTCTTCTAACAAAATCTAGCAGACACCTCCATTAGATTAGATACTCTATTAGCCATACACAAGCAGATTAATCAGCTCACACCAGTCCTTTTCTAACGTAATCTATTCCAGTGACTCATTGAAACAACTAGGAGGAAGAGAGGGTGGCCTTTATCCTTTGCCGGCTAAACATTAATTAGAATGTTCCTCATTCGAGAATCGAGAGGTTTATTTTATGTGCGCTTTGCCCCTCTTTGGGCTGCTTTGTTCGATCCTCACACAATTATTTTGTTCTTTGTTTCGTCTCCACTACCACTACCGGGAATACTATCCACTAATGTTTCTAGCCCCCTTTGGCTAGACTGATAACAGTAGATTATGCCACCACTGCTGCTGGTTCTCTCCAAATCCATCATCCATGGAATGATTCTCCTTGCGTGGCAGAGACAAAAGCAGGGTCAACATCCTCCCCCAAGCCCATATTCCAGACACATTGTTTAGCCCTTCTTCTCTGGACAGGAACGTTTGGAACGTTCCTGGTGTATATAAACTTTATATGGTAAAAAATAGTAACTAAATAAAAATAAAAATAAATCTGAAAATATTTTTGAAACAAACTTGACCTCCTATTGTACTTGTAAAAAAATCACAAAAGAAAACCCCCATTGGCTTCAGGGCAAAAAAAATTATGGTCAAATAGATGTGAATAGTAACGTGTAAATAGCAATAATCTTTTTCCCACAAATCAACGCGAATAGTAACGTGGATGGAGCCGTGGCGCATATGATTGAGCTCAAGGCTCCTTGAGAGCCAAGAATCACCGGTTTATTTTTGGAGAGAATTCCTTATTTGACACTTCCTTAAAATCATGTTCCTTATTTGACACTGAAAAAAATTTCTTCCCTATATGACCTATAGTCTTAATTTCTTTCCCTATATGACACTCTAGTTCATTTTGTACACGTGAAAAGACCTTTTTGCCCCTGTACATAATGTGACCAGAAATATGTAGCATTGAGCCTAATTAGGGAAAATTCGTTTCTGAGAGTGAGCACAGCTGAACATGTTATCTCCTCCGTTGGTCTTTTTTGGGATGCGTGTATATTCTGTATACCTGAGCGCATGCATCCAATGTATTTAGAACGTATTCAGCTATGAGTCTAGTTTTATGCGGTATGGTTTGTGAGTGCGAATGTTTGACGTACTTTTGTACGTGTGCTTTAACACTAAAATGCATTCTTAAAAATGAATGAATTTTTTTAAGCACTTTTGTGTGTGCTTCGGTGATCACCTACGTGCATGCCATTAGTGCATGTGCACGTATTTGCATGACCCATGCAGGACCTATAGCTGTATGGAAGGAAGTTGCGTGCTAGCACGAACGTACGCCCGGTTCGGTGCAGCCAACATGCGTATGTATATGAACCGGGTTATACGAAGCTAGAATACATGTATTCACTTGATCGTCAGGGTGCGCGTGCGTATTTAAATATCTATGCTCTGGCAGGCAAGCTGGCCACGTATATATACACAAATACGTATAGACAACTAGCCAGACCGGTCAATTAGCACATGAACCATCGAAGGCCTCGGTCATGATTTCTTGTACCGGCTGGAGATTTCCAAAGAGCGAGAGACAAAGGCTCTGTTTGCTTTAATTTTTATCGATGGATTCCACTGCCGCACAGGGCCAAAGATTTAAACAACCTTCAAGGGGTTGAGGTAGGGATGCGTTTATCTTAAACAACGTTACATCCATATCGCTCCATTAAAATCGGAATGGCAATGGCCGGCCACCACCGGACCTTCTCCAGCTGCCTATAAATACTGAGGCACAACGCACGCACAAAAGGAGGCAACGCACGGCGCACCCACGGGGAGCCACCAAGAGATCCATCCATAGCACTCCTCAAGCATCACGCATATGGGTAAAACGGTCCTTTCACATGAACAAAATGCACTAGAGTGTTATATAAGGAAAAAAATTAAGACTAGAGATCATATAGGGAAGAAAATTTTCTCCAGTGTCAAATAAGGAACACAATTTTAAGAGAGTGTCAAATAAGGAATTCTCTCTTATTTTTGTATTGCGCTGCATGCATGCGTGCTTGCTGGGATACTGCTCAACTCGCGGTACCGTGGAGTGTCCTCATGGCCGGTCTCCTGCGTTTCTCTGCTACTTGCAGTGAAAGCTCCAGCTTAGGTATTCTCCCGTTGTATTTACAGAAGGATTTCAAACCTCATCAGAATACATGCATCGTAGCCGCCGAAATCAGCCGTCGTCATCGCGGTCATCTGGTTGCAGCTTGCTGGCGTTCGTGTCAACATGTTCATAGCAGTGCACGTCAGCTCTCACAGTACCACGGTTGCAGCTCCGTGCAACATCATTGCAGCTTCCCAGAAGACGGTTACATCTTTTTTCTCTGGTTGCCGGTGCTAGCAGCACCACGGTGGCAGCTCCCGTGCCGTGCACCACCATTGCAGCTTTCCCAGAAAACGGTTGCAGCCTTTTTCTCTTGTTGCCGGTCGCACTCACCGCCGTGCCTCAACCTAGCATCTAGCATTTGCCGGTTCCTGTAAAACTTCTCACCGGTTGCAGCAAAAAAAGTTGCTGATTCTAGCACCTTGGCAACTGCTCACCACCATGGATGCAACAATCCCAGAGTAGAATGGCCAATTGTCTCTGTGATTCATTCACCCACACCGAGTACAAGATATACACACTGAGGAGCGGTTACAAGGAGCCCGATGTTAGTGGCACGCAGGCCCGGGCATGCTCCATGATCCTATAAACCAGGAATACAAGTACATGTACATACACAGGTACAATACACGTTAACACCCAGTCGCTAGTTCCAATATCCAGGTGCCGGTTCCAACAAAACAAAAATGCAGCCGTTGGTTGCCCCCGCCAGTTGTAGCAAAAAAGACGACCGGTTCTAGCATCTGGTGATGTCGGTTGTAGAAACAAAGTTGCATGTTGCAGCTCGAGTGAAGTCTGTTTTAAACGCTGAGAATGTAGAGCGCGACGCGAATGAACCCCGATGTTCAAATTCCTGAAGTTCATACCTGACCTCGCTGACCCCGGTCGTTTTTGACCTTTAGGTTGTATCCAAACAGGGGGGTTTCTACCTGGCCAGAGAGAGGACGGGATTGGGGTGAGTCAGCCACCTACGGATGGGTCCCATGGTCGCCTGACTTGCTCTGTAGGCTCCCGCACCAAGCGCATGCCCTCTGTATGTGTGCGTGTCTTCTAAGAGCAACTCCAACGCGTCGACCCATTTCGTCCGCACGCATCCGTTTGAGTTGTGGAAAAAGGTTACCCGCAGATCAGCGAAGCAGCATGAGCAGTCCAGCATCCGCACGCGAACACATGAGCGATCCAGGGCTGCGCCGCGTCGGTGCATGAGGCTGAAGGCCACGTGGCTGCCGGGGATGAAGGCCGCAACAACCTGCAAGTCAGGACACAACAACCAGCGCGTACACATATGTTGGCTCGTGCATGCATTGTACATACATGACTTGGATTAACCCGCGTCCTGAAGGCTTGTGGCATGGTTGCTGGCTTGGTGTCGAAGTCTGCATGGACCGGTTGTATATCCAGACAGAGGGGGGGTTGGTTGTAGGTCTCGATCGGAGCCGGCGACGATGGGCGGCTGAGAACGACGGGCGGATGGATGCGCGACGACGGCCGTTGGGCCGACATGCCGCGCAAGGCCGCCTTGTTGATGAAGAGGCCAGGGAGACACGCTGGTGTTGGAGTAGAGGCACGCAAACGCGAGGACGACGAACGGCGGAAGAGAGAAAAACCCGGATCAAGTGATCGGGGAAAAGACTTTTTTGGCAGCCGGTCAACAGGACCGGCCTCTGTATGAGCGGCGCGGCCCCCGGCGGCGGTCATGGTGGCCAACCATCCCAGGGGCGGCGTGGAGCTGAAGCGACGGCCAGAGCTAGGGTTGGATCGATTAGTTTGATACCATCTTAGAAGGGATTGGCGGAATATGATGGATGCATTACTGAGCCTCGAGAACAAGTATATATTAAATACAAGATTCGAAGGGCAAGAAACCTCTCCTGAAGATAAGGTAGAAGATGGACTATAAATCCTAAACTACCAAATACATGTAAACCAAATATATTTCTGACAAAATATGAGATGTCCTTTACAAAAAAAAGTATCTAGCTGTTTCCAAGCTCCATATTACCAACCAAATTTTATCTGGCCGTGCAGAATTGGAGAAGAAGTCGACTTGCAATCCACGGTGGACAGAGTACTCTAAGGGCATCTCCAACTAACCTGTATATCTGTCCCGTAAATGTCCGTTTTTACGTCCGGGCAGAGGTCCGGACACAGATACGGAAGTGTACAATCCAATGCTAGTCGCAAACATCGGCCTCTATTTTCTCGGACATTATCGAACACTTGGTGTGCGGCGTGCCGACTTGGGCGCGGCCATGGGCACGCGGCCACGACGCCAGCGGGGCGGCCAGCTCTTGGGTCGGGCGAGCGCAGCGACGAAGGCCGGAGAGCTCGGGCGCAGCCACATGCGCGGCGACGGCGGGCGCGGCCACAACGGCGTGGCGTCGGTCGCGGCCACGCGTGAACGGCAACGGAGGCAGGTGAGGTCGGGCGCGCGACCACGACGACAGGGAAGTCGGGCACGGCCACGGGCATGTGGCCACGACGGCACGCAAGCTCGGTCGCGGCGACGACGAGAGTGGCCGTGGGCGCGCAGCCACGACGGCAGCGGCGTCGGGCGTGGCCACGATGGCACGCAAGCTCGGGCGCGACCACGACGAGCGTGGCCGCGGGCGCGCGGCCCACAATGGCAGGGGCGTCGGGCGCGTCCACGCGCGCAGTGGCGGGGATGGAGGGCTCGTCGGCAGCGACGGAGATGGAGAGCTCGTCGGCGGCCATGCGAAGGAGAGGTAGGAGGAGGCGGCGAGGGGAATGGAGGGCTCGTCGGCCGCCATGGCGGATGCCCTCGTGGTGGCACCGGCGCTTTGTGCGTCACTTTCTTTTTTCAGGACAGAGAAGAGAGATGGCGTGAATACATGACGCTTTCTCGTTCGTCAGCCAGATGTCCTGACTCCCGCAAAATTTTCCCACCTTTGTTTCGGTTACCAGTGGATGACGCGCGCCTTGCTGCGCTGTTTTTCATAGATGAAGTGTATTTTCCATGCTTGTGTTGTACTCCCTTCGTTCGAAAATACTTGTCATCAAAATAAATAAAAAGGAATGTATCTAAAACTAAAATACGTCTAGATACATCTTCTTTTATCCATTTTGATGACAAGTATTTCCGGTCGGAGGGAGTAGATATTTCGTACCGTTTGTTTGTTTGTTGGGATATTTGGCGTGTTTCTTCATTTTTCACTGAGCAACATACCGATATCTTGTCGGCGAGGTCGGGGAGCCCACCAAGCTTGCCGTTGTTGCTGTCGCGTGAGTCCCTGCCTCCTCTACTGTCGCTCTCCAAAAACTTACTGATGAACATAGCCAGGTCCATATCGCTCTCGTGGTGTCTCCCGAGCCCATCTCTGCCTCCACGTGTCCGCGGCCAAAGCTCGCCCACCGGCGACCCCCCGCCTTCGCGTGGTGACACCCTCGTTGAAGAAGGGCCCTCCTCCATTGCGCCCCACAGCTCCCGGCCATGGCAGGGAACCGAACTCCTTGGCCACCAGAATCATGCCTTGAGTCCCTCCCGCCGAGGAATCAGGCCGTGCGGCAGCTCGAACAAATGATTACCCGTCTAAACTCGAACGCGAACCGACCAAATCCAGTTGGGATGAGAAGCGAAGAGACCCTTGAATCCATACCTCATGATGGTCGAGCATGTGAATTCAGTGTTGAGTAAAGAGATAACGGGGATATAGCTGCTCGACCAGCATCAACCTCCCTCCAGATCAAAGATTAGCAATAGAGCAACAGAGGATTAGTAGCAGAGCAACGACAGTAATGCAAAGGATACTGGAGCAAGCGAGAGCGAGCGGCGCCGGCGTAAATAAAGAAAGCAGAGGAGAGACCAACCTTGAATTTTGCTTTTGAGGCGGCGCGTGAGGAAATCTGGGAAGGAGGTTGCCGCTTTGCGATTTGCCTCCTACTTCCTCGGGTCCTTTTTAGTCCGCATATAAGTTCTGTCTGAAGTTAAAGTATCCCTGCTTTGACCAAATTTATAGAAAAAAATATTAACATTCACAATATCAAATCAATATGGTAAAATTAACATTTATGTAGATGTTGATATTTTTTAACATAATTTTGGTCAAACTTTGTAGAATTTGACTTGATATATAAATCTAATACGTAAAGTAAAAAAGACCAGAGGAGTACACATGTATTGGTGATTTTTCTAAGAAGCGACACAAAGCAAACGTTTGACCAGCTCATAACCCATTGACCATAGGGGTCCATCTCGTAAAAAACGCTCGAGCACTCCCAGGCCTCCATTTCCTACGAGCTTGGAAGTTGTAGCGATATCGGAATCCATACGCCCGGACAGAGAAGATGACATATACGGACCCCGTTGGATTGCAAAAATGATTCGGAAAGTGCAATCCAGACATATATGGGAGGTATGCGGGTCCGCCTTGAAGATATCCTAATTGCACACTTTGTTTTTTTTTTTTGAAAGAGTAATTGCACACTTTGTTAATGGCCACATTGCAACATGCTCGTCGCGATATATTGACGGTCAGCTCACCTACGCTAATCATACGTGATGGGAAAACTACTTCACTGATCCGAAGTGGGAAAGACATGTGCACTTGCTCTTACAAAATCTAGCAGGCACCTCCACTGGATACTCGTACGGGCCATCACACAAGCGAATTAATCATCTCACAATCAACCAGTCACCTGGTCGAACGCTCACACAATCCATTCCAGCGACTCACTGAAACAACAAGGAGGAGAAAGAAAGAAAGAAAGGCTGGCTAAACATAAATCAGAATGTTCCTCGCTCAAGTGATTTTTTTCATGTACGCTTTGCACCTATTTTGTAAAGCTGGTATTCCTAGCAGGGTTGGTGTGTGTTTGTATCTTCATTCGTATTGGATGTGGCTTTATATATAAAGCGGGACTAAAGCAAAGCCTTTTTTTGGGTAATCTATTGGAACAAATGTGAATCATAGGATCGGACCCTGTCAAACATCATCTGGTATGTGCACTCAATCCAGATTTTGGGTGGTCGAGCGAACGGTTGTTGCTTCGAACAATGTTTTTCGAACAATGTTGCGGTATGCTGGTGCTTTACAGAATGTGTTCTTATTCTTTTACAACATGTGTTTTGGGGCTCACAACCACTACATTGGGCGTCTCATTGTACATCAGAAGCTGGATCACATGAAGTTATTTGTGTTCCAAGTATGCATAAACAGAACAAAAATAGTAAAACATGTATCTAGCGGTTTCGGAGGTCCATGATGCAAACCAAAATTTATCCTACCGTGCATAATGGGACAAGAAGTCAAGGACTTTGCAGTCCGGATATATAGACGGTCGGCTCACCTACGCTAATCATAGGTGATGGCCTGACGGGCAAACTACTTCACTGATTCAAAGGCTTGCTCTTACAAAATCTAGTCAGCCACCTCCATTAGATTTTAGATACTCTACCGGCCATCACACAAGCAGATTAATCAGCTCACACTCAGCCAGCCACCTGGCTGCATGCTTATGGTTCTCCAATCCAATCACTCGCTGTAACAACTAGGAGGAGAAACAAAGAAAGGCAGAAAGGGTGGCCTTTATATCCTTAATTTGCTGGCTAAACATTAATTAAAATGATCCTCACTCGAGCGGTCTCTTTTACATAGGCTTTGCACCTCTTTTGGCTGCTTTGTTTGATCTTCACACAATTATTTTGTTCTTCGTTTCGTCTCCACTACCACTACCGGGAATACTATCCACTCATGTGCTCTGGCCCCCTTTTGCTATAGTCTGATCGATTACAATACATTATGCCGCCACTGCACTGCTGCTGGTTCTCTCCAAATCCATTATCCATGGAATGATTCTCCTTGCGTGGCAGCGACAAAGGCAGCAGGGTCAACATATTCCAGACACATTGTTTAGCCTTCTTCTCTGCCTTTGTTTTCATCATGCATGGGTCTCTCCCAAGCCCATATTCTGAAGCTGTTTATCATGCGGTACAGTCTGTCGTCCTTGGGGCTTAGTCAGTGTCGGCGCGAAGAGGATTTGTGACTGTTGGAATCAACACACCCCTATATAAACATAGCATTAAAAACGTATCAGAAAATATTAAAAAATTCTAAAATTTTGGGATATGAAACCTGGGTGCCTGTAGTACACCTTTGTCAATGTTTCTTGAGGAATGCATGCCCGTGGCAATGTCAGTAAAAAGACAAAAAAATATCGTATGTATAGGAAAATAAATTGGATGTATCATATGTCGGACCGTAATTCTCGCGCCGCAGATAACACGGGCACCCATTCCCCGCAAAAATGAACACAAGTGTACAATGGACACCCAGGTTTGATATCCCAAAATTTTAGTTTTCTTTTTTTTGAAATTTCCTGATATCTTTTTCTAGTTTTATAGAAGGGTGCGTGTCACCCGGGAGCTCCAATGCGTTTCCCAATACTTATTCTCCTCCTCCTACTACCAACAGACAATGGCTTTAGGAATCTACCACGTTGGTGTGCATGGCCGTTGTGTATTTGTATGTGCTTGGTGCTGGTATGGCGCCAACCTGGCCCTACATGTCCTTGTGTGATTTAGTAGGCATGCAGTAGTTGATGCGTAGTGTTGTCTGTCGCTCTCACCACGAGGAAGATGCACGTCTCAACTGAACGATGTTGGTGTTTAGGTGGCGCATATGATTGAGCTGAAGGCTCCTTGAGAGACAAGAGACACTACATCCATCCGTACTTGCATACATGCAAATCTGAGACAACTAATTAGGGACAGAGGTTTGTATGGCACTGCATACATCCATACTTGCTGGGAAACTGGCCAACTCGCTGTACTGTGGAGTGTCTCTTGCGTTTCTCTGCTACTTGCAGTGAAAGCTCTAGCTTAGGTATTCTCTCGTTGCGTTTACAGGAGCATTTCAGAGTTCAGACCTCATCAGAATACATGCGCACATCTTTTTGGTATGCATGAAGATGCGTAAAAGCATTAACCATGAAAGGAGTTGCAGAAGAGAACTTCATTCAGGCTAAAGCATCATCATTCAGCTTGACAAAAAACAGAGCACCGTGTTGCCATCACAGGGAAATCAGGCAGTGCTAGTGCAATTTTTTTTTATTTCTTTTTGCGGGAAAGTGCTAGTGCAATTTCTGTGTGCATTTTTTGGTCGACGTTTGTTTCTATTTCCAGTGTACACTATACTGCTTTTGTTGTGTCTGGTGCGTTTGCCTGAAATTTGGGATGGTGATTCTCAAAAAAAAAAAAAATTGGGATGGTAAACCCTGTTTCAGTCATCCAGACAAGAGATGGTCCGAGAACAGCAAGTACGGCATGTAAATTTGCTGCAAGTCCAACCAAAAGAAACTACAACATGTTCTCAGTCATCCAGACACCCAAACCTCACTACTTATGAATCTTAAATAGCCGTCAGAAGGCCGCCACCTCCTTCTCCTCCACAAAAAGCTAGGGTTTTTGCCTCCTGCCACCGCCGTCTCAGGTCCGCCTCCTCTCCGATGGCCTTAGGGCCATGGGGGCGCAGTGGATCTCAGTAAGGGTCGGCGGGAGGGCTCCGTTTTTAATCGTTTCTTTCAGTTTTGCTAGGGTTTGTGCCCTGCTCAGGAAGACGAGACGGCGGCGGCTCCCTGAAGAAGGAATAAAGGTCTCCCCGCCTAGCCCCCGTTCTGGCGATGCGTCTAGCATCGTTGGTGGGCGTGTGGAGGTGTGTCTCCGGCGGATCTATCTTTGGTGGATTTGCTCGGATCTCGTCGTTGTTCGTCTATGTTCGTGTGTCTTCGGATTGGATTTTTCTGATCTACGTTATTCTTCATCTGCGGCGGTTGCTGTTCTGGTGCGCTGGTCCTATGGGGCCTTAGCACGACGACTTCCCGACTGTCTACTACAACAAGTTGTGCCCGACTCCGGTGATGGAGGGGCGATGACGGCGGCGCGCCTTCGGCTCGCTTCAGTGCTGGTAGTTGTCGCTAGGTGGTCTACGGATCTGGATGTGATTTCTATTATTTCTGGTATTCGTTGTACTGCCATGATTGAAGATGAATAGATCGGAAATTTTCTCGCAAAAAAAAAACACCAACTCCACATACATAGCCTACCCAAACGAAAGCATTTGTCTAACTTCACCAGTTAGCAATGGCGGGAGGTCGGTGGCGGACGCCCCTGACAGCCCAGCCCTCCACTGATGGCCTTTTTGCACCCGTCACTGCTAGCCCGTTCTGCAGTAGTGGATGATCGATATTGATAAGATGGCGATGGTTCCTCCTCTAACAAAGTACCAGAGCAGGGGTGAAACAAAGATCACCTCAAAACATGAAGTGATGGTGGAGAAGCAAACACTCAATACATATGATGGAGGTCGAGTGGGTATAAGTAGTATTGTGGCCAGGGAGGGCACCCAGACACCCACCCTAGGCGCCATGTGCCCTAGGGCGCTTACACATGGCGCCTGGCATCATGGCCTCCCCTATCATTGGCTCCTGACTACAGTGCTCCGTTAGACATCCTAGGCGCCTCTGAATTTTTTAAGATTTTCCTGAGATGAGTAAATATACTTTCTTGAAAGGGTCACGCTAGGCGCCGGTTGACCGACGTCAGTTTCGGCTAGTCAATCGAGAGCCCTCAGACGCACTTTATTTGCCACCGTCGGATCTGAGTCAGTTGACTCCTTCGCCCCTGGTGAACCACCTCCACATGAGAAACTACCACGGGAAACATGGCGACCGCTACCCCTGCCTCGGGCGCCACCTATCTCACCGGCCGCCCACTTCCCCTCGTCATCAACACTCACCGCCGTTAGTCGCAGCAAAAAAAGTTCGCCAGTAGCAGCTTTTTCACTCCCACCCTTGCAGCCATGGTAGCCGTCGGAATCAGTCATCGTCGCAAAATTTTCGTTGCTGCGGTCGTCTGATTGCAGCTCGCCGGCGGTCATGTCGAGATGTTCATTGCAGTGCACGTCAGCTCTCGCAACACCATGGTTGCCACTCCGGGCACCACCATTGCAACTTTTTTCTTTGGTTGCCGGTGCTAGCAGCACCACGGTGGCAGCTCCCGTGCACCACCATTGCAGCTTTCCCAGAAAACGGTTTGCAGATTTTTTTCTCTAGTCACCAACCGCAGCTCGCCGCCGTGCCACAACCCAGCATCGAGCATTTTTCCGATCCAGTAAAACTTCTCGCCGATTGCAGCAAAACAAGTTGCTGATTCCAGCACCTTGGCAACTGCTCACCAACATGGATGCAAGAATCCAAATAGTTGGTTCCAGCAAATCCAGGTGCCGGTTCTAGCAAAAAAAAATGTCATCGTCGGTTGGTCTCGCCGGTTTTTGCAAAAAAGACAGCTGGTTCCAGCATCCGGTGTTGTCGGTTGTAGCTCCTATCCTGGCAGGTTCCAGCTCCTTGGGGACTGCTCACCAGCATGGATGCAGCAATCCCAATCGCTGGTTCGAGCAAATCCAGGTGCTGGTTCAAGCAAAAATAAATGTCGTTGTCGGTTGGTCCCGCCTATTTTAGCAAAAAAAGACGACCGGTTCTAGCATCCGGTGTTGTCGGTTGTAGCAACGAAGTTGCCGGTTGTAGCTCCCACCCTGACAGGTTCCAACACCGGCGATGAGCAGCTTGAAGCACCCCCCGTGGCTCAGTTTCCAACGTCGGCGATGGCCGATTTCACTACTGGTGGTGCAGGGCGTAGCATCTCCCAGGTGCCGCGCGGTTGCTAGGACAACTCATGGCAATGTCGCGGCCACGGCGTGGGCATGAGTCAGGCGACGAGGAGTTGTCTGGGAGAAGAAAGCGAATAGAGGGAGAATGGGCATGGCATCCACTTCAAAGGAGGAGAAAAAAATGAGTAGAGGAGACTACATGTGAAGTGATAAGGCTAACGGAACCATCTGCCTATGTGCGCCTGAGCTGTTCGATATGTTTTGGTCGAGTGGCTGGCGAGCGTGTGAGGGGCCGATGCTTCGGCCGGCCGGCCGTTTCAAATAGTTTCCCTTCCTGAAATACGAAAACAACATAAAATTGAAACTAGCATAAGACACTGATTAAATACATCAGCTTGCAAAAAAACTTGATTTATTTTAAAAATTATGGATAGTAGGCATGAAACACACAAAAAAAATATACATGTTGGAGACGTATCAGCAATGTGCTCAACCATGTCCTGCTGCACCAGACCGTCATCTGCGAGAAGCACCTGGAGCAACTAGTGGTAGTCGGCGACGCCTCGGATGTCGTCAACGGCTTCACCGACGCTTGCTCCAACTCCGACGGGCTTGGCTTCCTCTTCTTGCGTGAAAAGCTTGCCAACAGGATGAATGCGCGCAGTTCAAGGTCGTCGAGCCCATGGCCTGCCCCACGCTCACCAGGGGCATCCCCGATTTTGTTTATCATTGTGGATTCTAAGCACTCCTGCAGGAGCAACACGCTCGTGGCGCTCACCTCGTCGGGCTCGCCTTCGCTGGCGGGGACATCGGATGGTGATGCCATGGTCGCAGAATGACCAGCCTGCGACCACATACGGCTGTATCATCTCGATATATTAATTGAATAAAATGGCATTATAAAAATGTATCTAGCGTTTGAAAGGTTCATGTTACAAACTAATTTCATCTGACCATGCAGAATGGGACAAGAAGTCAAGGACTTTGCAGTCCACAGTCTGACGGAGTACTCTTATTCCAAACTTTGTTAATGTCCGCATTGCTGCATGCTCGTCCGGATAGACGGTCGGCTCACCTACGCTAATCATAGGTGATGGCCTGATGGGCAAACTACTTCACTGATTCAAAGGCTTCCTCTTACCAAATCTAGTCAGCCACCATTAGATCAGGTCACAAAATCCTTCTATAACGCAATTTATTCCGGTGACTCACTCAAACAACTAGGAGGAGAAAGAAAGAAAGAAAAAAAGAAAGAAAAGCTGGCTTTATCCTTTGCGGGCTAAGCATTAATTAGAATGTTCCTTGCTCGAGAGGTTTTTCTTTTACGTATTCTTTGCACCTCTTTTGGCTGCTTTGTTCGATCCTCACAACACAATTGTTTTGTTCTTTGTTTAGTCTCCACTATCACTACCGGGCATACTATCCACTAATAATGTCTCTAGCCCTCTTTGGCTAGGCTGATTACATTATGCCGCCACGCGGCTGGTTCTCTCCAAATCCATTATCCACGGAATGGAATGATTCTCCTCCTTGCGTGGCAGCGACAAAGGCAGGCCAGTCAACATCCTTTCCATGCCCATATACTTTTTTTTTGGAACTCCAAGCCCATATACATATTCCAGACACATTGTTTAGTCCTCCTTTTTTTGTCTCAAAAAAAAAAGTCCTCCTTTGTTTTTATGGTGCATGCATGTATGAGTATGTATGGACCCCAGAAAGAATTCTGAAGCTGTTTATGCACCACTGTCAGTGTGTAGCGGAATACTACTAATACAACAGAAAATATATACTCCCTCCGTTCCTAAATAATTGTCTTTCTAGAGATTTTAACAAGTGACTACATACGGAGCAAAATGAGTGAATCTACACTCTAAAACATGTCTACATACATCCGTATGTTGTAGTCCATTTGAGGTGGCTAGAAAGACAATTATTTAAGAACGGAGGGAGTATAAAGCTCCGGGTACAAGTAATATATAAAGCTCTCTTTTTCCCCTCAAAAAAAAAAATACAACAGAAAATGGGTTTAGGAATCTGCCACGTTGGTGTGCATCAGTATGGCCGCTGTGTATTTAATTTGTATGTGCTGCTTGATGATTGGCTATCGAGTGTGGCACCAGCCTGGCCCTACATGTTTTTGTGTGGTTTAGTAGGAACGACCGTAGAGGCTATGTTTTGTATGTGCATCCGTGCAGGCGGTAGTTGATGTTGTAGTGTGTCTGTCGCTCTCACCACAAGGAGGAGGCACGTCTGAACTGAATCATGCTGGCGATGCTGCTCATTTCCTTCGCTCCCTCCCCCATCTGCTTCCGCCCCGACATGATCATCAGGATACAAGATTTCAACCTCAGAATCAGATACAGGGGATCTGGCAAGCTAGAGCTAGGGAGGTGGGAAGAGAGAAACGCCCCAACGGCGGCCAGAAACAGAAACCGAATCAGAAACACAGCTACAATCGGAAACAGAATCAGAATCAGAAGCGCCTATGTCTCGCTTGACGCGAGACGTTGGGGCAGCCTCCATCAGCGCGAGAGTGGGCCGGCCCAGCTCATGGGAGGCCACAGCCTCGTTTTTTTCCTTCAGTTTGTTCATGTTATTTATTTTCATTTCCTCAAAAAAAACTATTTTCATGTTTTCCTTTTTTTTAGCTTTTTTATACTTCCAAATATTATATTTTACATATATTACAAAAAAGTTCTACATAAAACATCAAAATTATTACTCTGGCATTTGTAAATATTAAATGTGTGTATAAAAAATGTTTCTCGTGTACATGAAAGACGTGTAAAAAAAACAAATACAATGTGTATGGAAAAAGTTGATCAAGTATTTACAAAATGTTAATCATCTATTTAAAAAATGTAAACCTGTATAAAAATATGTTTCTGATGTATTAGAACGTGTATTAGAAAATCGAACATAAAATCATAAA
>LR880966.1:780328058-780345310 GCA_904067115.1 Aegilops sharonensis
ATTTTGAAAATGTGAAACATTTTTAAAGCATGTACTACACATAAAATGAAATTGTACAGTGTGTATGAAAACGTAGTCATCAAACATAAATTTTAAAATATTAATCATGTATTTGAAAATGTTAAACATGTATAAAAAATATACCTAATGTATAAGTAAAATGTACAAATGTATATGAAAAATATAGACATGTGCTGGAGGAAAAAAGAGAAAGACACAGAAGGAAGTGAAAACTGAACACGTGAAAGAAACGAACAAAGGAAACACCTTATAAACGAAGAAAAACAGAAAACCCAGATAAAACTATGAGCACCCATGAGGAAACGAATCCAAACAATTTTTTTTAATGAAAACTAAGAATGAAACAAAAAATGATGAAAAGTAGAAAAGAAAAGAAAAAAATAGAAGAAACTAACAAAGGAAAACCGAAGAGAAAAAGAAAACAAGAAAACCAAAGAAAAACAGTGCAAAAAAAGAAAAGGCAAGGAAGAAATAAAAGAAAACCAAAAAGAAAAGAAAAAGGAAACAAGAAAAATGGTAAAGAATAAAAAGCCCAAAGAAAATACAAAACAACACAATAAGGCAAAAAAAAACCGAACCCAACCATGAAAACCAGAGAAGAAACCCAGACAGAAAATAAACAGAAGAAAACCACTAACGAAATAGAGCAAACTGGACGAAACCCAGCGCACCGGAAAAACTGGCGTAAATGGGCGAGCTAGAGCTACAACGCTGGGATAAAGCATCTGGCGAGACGGAACGAACACTCGCAGAGAGCAACTAGTCAAAGGGTACCCCATGCAGAGCCCCGTAAGGGTCACTCTGGTAGGCTGAGAGCGTGCCAAGTGATGCGTCCAGCCGTCACATGTCGCATGCTAGGTGCTCCCTTAGGATTTTGTTATTTTTTATATGCGTTCTTGGGTTTTAGATGGTTTTTTTTGTTTTTTCAGCTTCTCGGCTTTCTCCCGGTTTTCCCTAGGTTTTGGAGAGAGAGAAAATACAAATACTTTAAATTCTTGAAGGTGGAATAAGGTTCTCCCCGCTTAACCCCCGTCCGAATGGTGTGTCTAGTATCGTCGGAGGGCGCATGAACCATCTTTCAAGTGATAAGGCGCATGAACCATCTTTCAAAAACTGAACCTTTTTACCATTATATTCAATGCTTTAATTTTTTTTTGGACAAGGTGCCTTAGCGATGCCTTGAATCCGCACCCCTCTCTGATTAAAACAAGTCAAGCCGACCAGTACAACAGGAAACATAGTTTTCCATATTTGCGGTTAAAAGGGGAATATATGTTTACACGAAAAAAATATTCAAATTCGGTATTTGTTTGAAAATTTTGAACAGAAAAATACCAGAAATTCCTAGTTTATCGGAAACCGGTTTTCAGGTCCCTCCCGGAATTAAATCAAAAAGCGGGGAAAATATCCTGTTCAAACTCTTGTGCAGCCTCTATTTTGACTTCAAATCAATTATTTTCTAGTCATATAAAAGAGATTGTCTATCTACAACAGTAACAAAGAGTAGCAGTGGTGTAGCTGTGCGGCGGCTCCCCATCGTGAATGGCAGAGTGTTGAGTTTGAATCCTGATGCCATGTAATACTTTTTGTATCGATTGCGGGTCAGGTTGCATGCAAAGTTAACGGAGAGTAAACGGCAACGGACGGAAATGTATTAAAATGTATCCGAAACACAAGTTGTAGGGTCAATTTGTATCATTTTTCAAGTTTATGTATGAAACTGAAAAACTGTACATCCAGTGCAAGTTTATGTATCAAAAGTGTAATTAACTCTTTGGATATTTCAATATGGACTATACACGAACTAAATGAATGAAAAATCACACTAAAACATGTCTATATACATCCGATTCTGAAAAAAGTTAAAACATCTTATATTTGTGAACACATGGAGTATTATATATATAGATAATGTTTTCTATAAACTTGGTCAAACTTTGTTACGTTTGACTTCCACAAAATCATTGTGCTATATTATATGGGACAGAGGGAGAATTGTATTAATTTTTCCAACCTAAATATTTCAATACTGAAGCCCATTGAAATAGAAGATTAGGTTTTAGCCCAGCATCATATAGTTTATACTTCAGCTCAAAGCCTAGTTCAGCGTCTACACCGATGTCTACACCCCAGAAATACTACATTCAACGTCTAAACAAATGGCAACACTTCCATTAAAAAAAATTGAAGTTGTTCCTCTGCTTCATCAACGGTCCTATGGGTTAAGCTGAGGGGCCATTGCCCCCACCTATAAACCAATTTCTGGAGAAATGTTTTTACTGAAGGGCTTAAATGAGAAAGAATTCCATGCATGGTAGTCTCTCACTCCCTCCAATTCAATCAATATCGAGAACATGTTTAGCCTTTGACCCTTAAATAGAAATATTTGGCTGGCCCTTGCAATCATGATGTGGGGTATCTATGTGGTGCAACGTCTTTCTTCTTGCCATGCGTGTTTGATATCTGTTGTGTTCTCG
This sequence comes from Aegilops sharonensis, assembly GCA_904067115.1. Classification (NCBI taxonomy): domain Eukaryota; kingdom Viridiplantae; phylum Streptophyta; class Magnoliopsida; order Poales; family Poaceae; genus Aegilops; species Aegilops sharonensis. Next base: position 780,330,557 of record LR880966.1, read on the forward strand.
GTTGGTTGTCGACCATGTGAGCCTCTTATCTGTGTTGATTGGCTGCAAAGAGATGCTACAATTACCTTCACACAATTATCTAAAGAGCGTGGTTGGTTGTTTATGTTTTATTTTCTAATTTGTTGTTGGAACACTCCAGCCACTACGGCTGTAGATTATGGCAAGAGATCGACCCCTGCTACCCTTTCGTACATCTGCAGTGCTCTCTGGGAACTAAAAAGTACTCCCTCTGTCCTAAAATTACGTTTTGATTTATAGCATAGTGTCAAAACCGTTCTTATATTTTGGGACAGAGGGAGTAGAAAGCATCACCCCTTGAGGAGTTGTGTTGCTCTCTTGAGTGTTCCCTTAAGTTTTTCACTGGCTTTTGTACTCTGTTTTTGCCGAGGCAGTGTTGATGCTTGCCTTCACGTGCTTGTAATGGATGGTTTGTAATACTGTGATCTTGTTGGTATTATAAATGGGGATGGGGCAATATATCAGACCTTATCAGCAAGAGTTTGGTGCAAATCCAACCATAAAGCACCCCATGACATCTTAAAATGAAACCACAACATTCGAAAAGAGCGACTTGAGATGCATTGCTGATGGTTACCAGTATGTGTCTGATGAGTTCAGAATGCATGGAGATGCATTGCTGATGGTTACCAGTATGTGTGCACCAGTCAGTCAGTGGGTAGTGAATACTGCCAGTACGACCAACATAATTTAATTAAAATGGCTTTAGAAACCTAATTGGCAGTTGGAGTATATGTATATGGCTCCAACCTGACTGGAGTGAGTATGTTTTATATGCAGCCGTGCAGGCACTAGTTGATGTGTATGTATGTAGCGTGTCTGCTGCTCTCACAGCAAGTAAGATGCCCGTCTCAACTGAACGATATCGATGTTAGTGTTGGTGTTTAGGTGGATGGTGCATAAGTACGTGCTCTCTCCATCCGAAAAAGCTTGTCTTGTCCCTTAAATGGATGTATCTACCACTACAGAAGGAGTATGATTTAGCTGGAAGCTCCGTGAGAGACAAGAGGCACTATCGTTTAGCGAAAATGCTCGCCGAGCCTGAATCTACCCAACTACAACAGACACACAACACGATCGAGCCTCAACAATGGCTGTTGGTGCCACAAGAAAATCAATGGCTGGATGTTACTTGCAGTGAAAGCTCTAGCTAGCCATTCTTCCATTGTATTTACAACATGACTTCAGACCTCATCAGAAAAATGCACGTCTTTCGTTTCTTCATAATGCGTGAAGATGCGTAGTAAGGATTAACCATGAAATGATATGCACTGAATGGAGTAACAGAGGAAACAAGCCTTTTTAGGCTATATAAAGCATCATCATTCAGCTCGACAGAAAAACAAAAAAAAACACAATGTTGCCGTGTTCCAGCCACAAGGAAATCAGAGGAGGTTCTTGGAGCAGTAACTATCTGCATGTAGAATTTGCTGCAAGTACAACCATAAGGCACCGCATGACGTCCCAAAAAAAAGTATACAACATTCAACAAAAGACAGAGTGTCATGTAACTTTGTATGTATGCTAACGGTTAGTATTGTTCAGCAGCACCAGACGTTAATTCGGAATGATCCTACAAAACTGACTCCCCCATGCAATTCCACACGATTTCCACAGAACGCTGTGGGTCACCACTCACCAGGCTTCCAACCTTTGATTCAACACACCAGCACACTCTTTTAACTCTACAACAAACATATCCTAAATGTTAAACTAGGGGAAGCCACGCCTTCCGTATAATAACTAAAAAAAACTCAAACATCGGGTGCTCAAGGCCTTGGACATTTTCTTCCCCAGGTACCGCGCGGCGACCAAGCCGCCAGAGGCGAGCAGCCCACAAGCTGCTTGCCGTGCGCTCGAAACCATTACGCGGCGCCTCAGAGCCGTGCGGACGGATGCCGCTGCCACCTCTTTCGATGGAACCAACGTGCGGGTCGGTATGTGAGCCGGTATTTCTGGGGAGAAAACCAATCGTTAGGATGTGTTGCAGGAATCGGCAGCACGAATATGAATGGATCTGGGCAGAAAAACATCAGTACCTGTGCTATTCGATGTGAATCTTCCCTGCAGTCTCCTTTGGATCATACGCGGGAGAGAAGAAAACAGTTCGTTCGTTGCAGATACACCACAGTCCTGCAAATATATCTTTGATAATTATCAACATGTTCAAGAGACGCACATAAGCACATTTGCATGCACACACCGGTTCATAGAAGTTCTTGCTAAGAGAAAGAACTCTGATGTTCATGGTTGGTTCTAGAAGTTCGTATTGTATCTGCTAAATAAGCTTAGGAAAATCATCTGTATCATCCGGTTATTTTTGTTTAACAGGTCCATGGAAGCAGAAATGCCTTGTTGACTTTGGGATTGTCACTCAATGTGTCGCCCCAACAAGGGTTAATGACCAATATCTGACAAACGTTCTACCTCACATCTAATTCTAATTGAGACATTGCTTACATGCACGTCTTCTTTGTACCAATCCTTTTTCTAATCACCTTGGTGTATGAACTCGCTGCTACTAATTGAAATGTCCCCAAAATGTACCTCTTGTATCAAAGATTGTCTGTTCAATGTTTTGCCCTAGTAATGTTTTGTTTGTGATCTATGCCGTTTCATACCAAGTACACACAAAGATTAAAAGTTTGGAACCATCTGTAGCAAGTATTCTCATTGTTTGCCCTGGTGCTGATTGTTTGTGATTGATGCCATTTTCTACTGAGTACAGACAATTATACAACCAGTAGTTCCCTTGATCAGTTAATACTGCCCCGTCTGTCCTAGAGCCATTTGTTGAAGTGGTACCTTAAACCACATTTGAACCAATAATTTATTTATTTTTAGCCTATAGTGCCACTACTGATTTACCTGCCTTGGTTTGTCAATATTTTTCTAAGTGTCTGCATACTTTAAGAAAATATAATTTTGTGGTTGATGCATTTAGCATATAATAAGTACAGTATGATGGTATTAGATAGCAGTATATGGCATCATTGGAACTACACAACTCTCGAGATTGAATGACTTCTAAGTACCGTGTAGTTGGCATGTCCATAGATTCTTTACCCTGTTGTTTTGGTTAGGCCTGGCTCTCAATTGTAGCATTGTGCTTATGAATTTTGACAGCGGTGAACCTTGCGGACAATTTCCAGTTTGTTGAGGTGTAGACTTGATAGAGCTAATCTTATTTGTGTGTTCCAGGGGATTACAAGGCCAACAGTTCAGAATACATTGAACGTTATCGTCTTACAACAAATATATGCAAAGCATGTGCGTGGATAACGAGGTACCCAATCAGCAACTCTAACTACGTGATGTTGCTATCATCAAGGTTTATCAAACATCTTAGTAGGCTATCAATGATGCATTTGACAGTGCATGTGTGAGGAAAAAGAAATAAAACCTGCTTGAAAGCCCTTTGTTGTCTGTAATCTGACATCTTCAGTATCCCTTCAGAAATATACTCATGTATCAGGGGTCTGTACATCAATTGAAATGGCTGGAAACTACCGTCCACAATCTTCTTGACCTGAATTACAGCAGAGTCCACATAAGAACCAAATCATAAGCAGAATTATAGAGATCTGAGTTGGTGGCCGTTGGTTCATCCTCACTGAGATCACCTCTCAAATTATTAGGAAATATAACATAGTTGTTGTCCATCCTGAATGGTTGGTTCAATTGACATATATTTCGAGATAATATTCTTATCTTGCACAAAGTTAGAGATTATGATGACACAAGCATTTAAACAACAGATACAATATAACAAGTACTGTGATAACGAAGTACAAACGCACGAGAATTTCGTTAGTCATAAACAGAAGTTCCATTAACATATTTTACTATCTTATAAGTGGATAGTTATCATACTAGTGAGTATGGTGCAGTAAAGGCACCATACGCATGCGCCATAGACACACTTGGAACGATGGAGCCACAAAGGTACATACATAATGTGCCCTATGCTATAACAGATTCTGTTGTGGTTCAGTTTGCAAAAGATATAGCATGCATGCCATTTTCACATTTCAAAGTACATAGTGTGAGCTGGCTTTTGTACACGCCAACTAGCAGGACCTCCATTCTAAACTGAATTTTAAATAACTACAGGGCCTATACAAAGGCTGACATGCATTTTCATTACCTTATATTTGTCTTCGGCAAATAACATCCTTATGTCACCCATATAAGATAGGCTGCAAATTTTTGCGTATAGGTCATGCTGCACAAAAAGGGGTCAAGAAAAGAAAGATCAAAACAAATACAGAAGTAACCAAATAATTCATGGCAGTAAACATCAAACCAAAGTTGACACCAAACCTCAGTGAATTCTTCTGGCAAAAGAAGCAGAGAAGCTGCAGCTGCCATTTTCAGATTAACTGTGTTAACCTTCCTTATATCCCAGTTATCGACAAGAACACGGACCTGTATAAACAAAACAGCAAAAGGATACTCAGACAGTTAAATTTCTCACAGGAACATATGTCAAACGATATAGAGGAAGTGAAGTTGCATCACGAGTAAACTGAAGTAGTCACAGTGAAATTATCCAGACCAGGCAAACAGAGAGTTATGGCATAATCGTAGATATACTGAATCATGTTCCGGTGGCAAACAAGAAGAGGATACACGTACAGGTTTTTGCAGCCGGCCACTTAGGTAGAACTGGTCCCAGGTCAAGATATCCCTCGCCAGGTCCTGCATCCCTACGACGCCATACTTGATCCTCTACATCCCCAAAGCAACAATTTGTCACTCGGAGCTCAATGCACATTCACATTAACCAAAATACACCGCGATACAATCAAACACAATATGCATTAAGGTAATCGGTTACCTTGTCTCCCCACTCGACAAAGGGATTAAAGTAGACCCCGACACCGACACGATCTGCGAGCCAAGTGACCTGAGGTTCCAGTTGACCACCACCAAGAAGCAAGCAATGGAAACAGTTAGCAAGCCGGCCAATTAACGAGGTCACCAAGCAAATGATATGTTTGGGGATGAATGGGAGCGTACGTACATCTTCGGGGTCACGGCGCGCCATCCAGCTAGAGTAATGCGTGGGGTTCCTCGCCAAGTTCTGCAACCCAACCATGTCAAACAAAACAGAGAGGGGAACAGTTTGACAGGCAGGATAAGGTACAGAGAAGAGCGTGATGCAGAAAGGAAGGGACTTTGCCTACCTCGGAGTGCCACTGGAGGGGGTCGGCGACGCCGAGGATGTAGTCGACCATGGAGGTGGCGTCGGGGCGGGCGTGGGTGAGGGTGGAGCCGTACGCGCAGCAGAAGTCCACCGGCGGGAGGAGGTCGCGGAGCGGGCCGGCCAGGTCCAGGCCCCTTCCGGCCGCCGCCGCCTCCATCTGGCCGCGCCGGGCTGCACGGAGGAGGAGACGCCGGAGCAGATGGGCGGGCGGGCGGGCGGTGGAGGCCGGCGTCGATTTCGGAGCAGAGGGGCGGAGGGGCGGAAGATCTAGGCAGGGGGGAATCGGCGCGCCGTCGGGCGGCTAACCGCGCGGGGGAACAACGGCGGCGGCGCGTTTCGGCGGAACTCGCGTGCGTGCGTGCGTTGAGGTGCGCGCTATGAAAGAGCGAGTTTTTCTTTCTGGTTTACCGTTTCATAATAAAGGCAAACATATCTTGTGAATCCGTCCCGTATACCGTATCCGTGTGCCCGTCCCTTTGCTCTCAGCCCCACGATCAAAATCGTGCGTCTTAACAGATTTTGCACTAGGTGGGGAGACGAGGAGAATCAGAAGAGGATGCATTGGATGTCCTCGTGGAAATTATGTGTCTCTAAAAATCAAGGAGGAATGGGATTTCGTGATATTCATTATTTTAATTTGGCGTTACTCGCCAAACAGGCATGGCGTCTGTTGGATAATCCTGATTCCTTATGCGCTTCTATCCTACGGGCAAAATATTACCCCGATGGTGATCTGTTAAATGCAAAGTTAAAGAAAGGCTCTTCCTTCACATGGCAAAGTATAATGGCAGGCACAAATACACTGAAACGTGGCTACATTTGGCGAGTGGGAAATGGACACAACATCAATATCTGGGAAGATGCCTGGATCCCAAACAATGCAACTAGGAAAATTGTAACGCCTAAGGGAGGGAATATGATAACTAAGGTAGGTGATCTCATTGATCCTGCTTCTAATACTTGGGATGAAGACCTGATTGAACAAACTATGTGGACAATCAATGTACAAAGGATTCTTTCAATTTCCCTATCGCAACATGATATGCAAGATTTCATTGCCTGAAATTTTACAAAAAATGGTATTTTCTCGGTTCGATCAGCCTATTTTCTGGAGTGGCATAATCAGTATGGAAGTAAATTGAAACACTCTAATGGGATGGGGCGAACCACAACTAACCCTATTTGGAGTAAGATATGGAAGTTAGCATGTCCGGTAAAAGTTAAAATTTTCTTATGGCGTACGCTACATGGTACAATCCCATGTCGAGTTACGCTAGCAAACAGACATATGAAGATCTCACCCATCTGCCCCACGTGCTCGGAGGGTTTAGAAGATACAAAACATATGCTCTTCCGCTGTAGTAAAGCAAAGGAGGTCTGAAAAAGGCTAGGGATGGATGATATTATTGATAAAGCTTGCGAAGTTGACCGTCCAGGATAGGCGGTGTTGGAGTATCTACTATTCCTACCAGATCAACATTTGTGGATATTGGGTTATCATAATGTATGTGAGATTTTCAGCATGGTACCTATGGTGGGAAAGATGGAAGCTGGTACACAATGAAAAAACTCAAAATATAACTCAGATCTCAATGGGGATTCTTGCTCTAACAATTTTTTTTGTTAATGCATTATCACCCAAGGCGTCGATCAAGATGGAGAGTTGGTCTTGTCCTCCAAGAGGTTTCGTTAAACTTAATGTTGATGCTTTTTTTATCACGATCTTCTTAGGGGGTCCATGGGAGCGGTCCTTCCAGACGACAAAGGCAGGTTCATAGCCGGAGGGAATGAGAAAATAGTTTTTTGCGCAGATGTGTTGATGGCGGAAGCTTTAGCTCTAAAATTCGGTCTAACACTGGCGCAACGGGCGTGATGCAATCGCCTTATTATAAATTCAGATATTTTGGAGGTGATTGATACTATGAATGATGGAGGACAATCGGCGGGTGCGGCGGCAGCAATTTTTGATGACTGTTTTCATTATGCTTGTGATTTCGTTATTGCTAGATTTGAGCACTGTAATAGGAAAGCAAATAAAGTAGCTCCTGAGCTTGCTAGATTAGTTAGATTTTCTTTGACTTCTGATTGGTTTGAGGAGCCTTTAAATGAAATTGTAATGATCCTCATAAACGATGTACTACTTATTACAAATGAATAAAGTCTGAGTTTTTTCAAAAAAATAAATCGTGTAGCCGTGTGTGTAGTAATATGGAGTCAATCCATGACTGCAAATGCACATGTCCGAGGGAGGATTTGGTACACCAAAAAAGAACACAAACATACCTCTTTCTGTAAGTTCGGTTTTCACTAACAGTGAAACTATTTAATTCAATGAGCTATGCATGAATGTGTGTATCATGGTTTGTTCTTGACATTGCAGTGTACATCTTTTACACCTGAATGTGATGAGCATTTGAAGCCTCAAGTAGGTATGGCATTTGAGGGACTCGAGGTTGTGGAGAGGTTCTACAAGGCATATACACAGCAATTGGGCTTTGGAGTTCGTATCGGACAGCGGAAGAAGATTGACAATAAGGTGGTCCGGACTAAGCGCTTTATGTGTAATAGGAAGGGATTCAAGTCGAAAGTTACTAAGGAGACTGGTGACCCCCTGAGGAAAAGGCGTAAGCAGACAAACACACGATGCGGTTGTGATGCCCATATCTTTGTTAGACTTTGTGGGGATAACACCTACAGCAGGACTCATGGGTCNATAAACGATGTACTACTTATTACAAATGAATAAAGTCTGAGTTTTTTCAAAAAAATAAATCGTGTAGCCGTGTGTGTAGTAATATGGAGTCAATCCATGACTGCAAATGCACATGTCCGAGGGAGGATTTGGTACACCAAAAAAGAACACAAACATACCTCTTTCTGTAAGTTCGGTTTTCACTAACAGTGAAACTATTTAATTCAATGAGCTATGCATGAATGTGTGTATCATGGTTTGTTCTTGACATTGCAGTGTACATCTTTTACACCTGAATGTGATGAGCATTTGAAGCCTCAAGTAGGTATGGCATTTGAGGGACTCGAGGTTGTGGAGAGGTTCTACAAGGCATATACACAGCAATTGGGCTTTGGAGTTCGTATCGGACAGCGGAAGAAGATTGACAATAAGGTGGTCCGGACTAAGCGCTTTATGTGTAATAGGAAGGGATTCAAGTCGAAAGTTACTAAGGAGACTGGTGACCCCCTGAGGAAAAGGCGTAAGCAGACAAACACACGATGCGGTTGTGATGCCCATATCTTTGTTAGACTTTGTGGGGATAACACCTACAGCAGGACTCATGGGTCCAGCACCATGTCCATGGTCTTGTATCACCTAATAAGCTTCATTTGATCAGATCGAATTTCAGGGTTAGTGAGAGGGCAAAGAATACTCTATAGACATGTCATGAGGCAAGCATTGGAACCTCCCAGACATACAGGCTACTGCAAGTTAGTGAGGGTGGGATTCCGATTGTTGGGTGCACGAAGAGGGGCTTGCAGAATTAATACCACAAACTCAGGTATAAAATCAGAGATGCGGGTGCTCAAATGTTTGTGGCCCAAGTAGCTAGAAAGCAGGAAGTGAATTAAGTATTTTTCTATGATTTTGATGTGGATGATGAGGGGAAGTTGATGCATGTGTTCTGGGCCAATGCCACAAGTAGGAAGAATTATAGCCACTTTGGTGATGTGCTATCCTTTGATTCTACATACACCACTAATCACAGGGGGCAATCATCACTTACAAAGTGTATTTTTTGGTGTCGGATTCTTAGCAGATGAGAAAAATGAGTCGTACATTTGGTTATTTCAGACCTTCCTAAGAGCAATGGGAGGGGCATCACATACACTCAATATAACCAATGAAGCCGCTAGCATCAAGAATGGTATTGATGAAGTTCTTACAACCACTGTGCATAGGTTGTGCATGTGGCATATAATGGAAAAGGTGCCCGAAAAGGTTGGATCTCGATTAGAGAAGATTCTAAATTTTGGACAAGATTAAACTCATGTGTTTGGGGTTCAGAAACTCCAACTGAGTTTGAGTCACAATGGAATTCCATCATTACATATTTTTGGGTTGGAGGAAAATGAGTGGTTGGCTAAGAGTTTTAGCATCCGAGATAAGTGGATACCGGCCTACTTTATGGATATATCTTTAGCGGGCATTCTCCGAACCACTTCAAGGTTAGAAAGTGCAAATTTTGTTTTAATCATTTCATTAATTTAAGGCTCGCTTTTGTTGAGTTCTGGCTTAGATTCAACACAACTTTAGAATGCCAACATGAGGAAGAATTAATGGCTGATAACAGAAGCATACATACCACCCCACAACTCTTTCCACCATGACAATGGAGAAACAAGGTAGTGAGGTATTCACGTATGATGTGTTTGAGAAATTTCAGCTACAAGGTATTGCTGCTAGAGACCATTGTTGTGTTCAGGGTATTACACAAGGTGTGGGGGTAAAAAATGTGAACCGAGAGGTCTGTCTGGTAAGGTTAGAGAGGTCTACTATGACACTACAAGCATGATATTGAATTGTTCAAGTGTTGAGGATTGAGAGTTATTTGAGCCACTCGGTATTCCATGTCGACATATTATCCAAGTGTTGAGGATTGAGAACCAAACTGAGCTTCCCAACTACTACATTATGAAAAGATGGCAGAAAAGGTGCAGAAGGTAAAATAATGATAATGCATGCCCACTGATTTCTTATTGTTACTCTGAAATCATAATGTCTAACAATCTTTTTTCCTTCGCAGGGAGAATGTTTAGGATGAACAAGGGAACCTACTATAAGAAAATCCCACTGATTCACTCGATGTGGCCACGAGAAAGAAGATTTCAATTGTACGCGATAAGATGGAAGAGCTGATTCAAAAGGAGAAGCACTCAATTGAAGGCATGTACTTCTTAACTTCAAGTGTCTTGGACATTGAGGTGCTAAACAATGGATCCAAAGACCTTGCGGGAGGTGATGACATGTTGCCTGATCATGCACAACATGATCGCGGAGGATGAGGGTGAAGATGCTGCCTTAGGTCTTGAATTTAAGAACATGAGTGATCCAATCAAACTTCCAGATCAGAATCTGACCGCGTTTGCATGAGTATGTTCAAATGCATCAACAAATTTGGCATCTAGCAACTCATGAGCAACTGAAGGAAGATTTGATTGAGCATTTCTGGGCGGTTAAAGGGGACAAGTAGTTCATATGTGCTAGTTGAATTCAAGTTTGAACTACTTTAATTTGCAAACTTTGTTAGATTGCACTATTTAAATTAGAACCACTACCGCATTTGAACATTTTTTTAGATAAACTACGTTCCGATATGCAGTTATTTTGAACTTGCGGGCTTTAAAAAAAGAGGCGAATGTTTGTGGATACTGTTGGATGGTCGGCTCCCACATTAGTGTCCGTGAACTGGTCCCCATTGGTCCGCGGATGCATGCGGTGTCCGGTTTAAGGGTCAGTGTTGGAGATGCCCTTAGCGGATTAGCTTTCCTTTATACCTTATTATCCCCTTTTTCACTGGGAGTCAAGCTCTGCATGGACACACGACAGAAAAACAGATAGATGGCCCAGGGCTGCGAAGTGACATGCTAAAATTTTAGACGCGCGATTGAATTGCCCAGGCATGAATGTGGGTTGATTCCTAGAGAAGTCAGGGGGTTTTCAATAAAAATATCACCTCCTTTTATTAGCAGGTAGAGATTGTCGAGGCATTAGTTGGGATGAGGTGTTACATGATATTTTTCCTTCAAATTATTTTTTGGGCAAGGGAGCAATTTAAGGGCGAAAGAAGTTGATCAACTTTGCATCCTTTGACTAAGGATACTTGGAGGATAGTTTCCATGCAACATCCTAGACTTTTGGTCCACTTATTCTGTTGTTTGATACAGAAAAGAATGACCCGAGCATACCGCAGCAATCCTAGTTGTTGAAGGAGATGCTATTCATTCTTGAGTCAGTGTCAGCCGGTTACCCTTGTCCCGATGAACTCTGGCACCGATCACCATGCATTAAGGCCAAAGAGCACTCCCATAAAGAAAGCAAGGGTGTAGCATTCCATTCACGACCATGGTGGTATCGAANGCATGTGGCATATAATGGAAAAGGTGCCCGAAAAGGTTGGATCTCGATTAGAGAAGATTCTAAATTTTGGACAAGATTAAACTCATGTGTTTGGGGTTCAGAAACTCCAACTGAGTTTGAGTCACAATGGAATTCCATCATTACATATTTTTGGGTTGGAGGAAAATGAGTGGTTGGCTAAGAGTTTTAGCATCCGAGATAAGTGGATACCGGCCTACTTTATGGATATATCTTTAGCGGGCATTCTCCGAACCACTTCAAGGTTAGAAAGTGCAAATTTTGTTTTAATCATTTCATTAATTTAAGGCTCGCTTTTGTTGAGTTCTGGCTTAGATTCGACACAACTTTAGAATGCCAACATGAGGAAGAATTAATGGCAGATAACAGAAGCATACATACCACCCCACAACTCTTTCCACCATGACAATGGAGAAACAAGGTAGTGAGGTATTCACGTATGATGTGTTTGAGAAATTTCAGCTACAAGGTATTGCTGCTAGAGACCATTGTTGTGTTCAGGGTATTACACAAGGTGTGGGGGTAAAAAATGTGAACCGAGAGGTCTGTCTGGTAAGGTTAGAGAGGTCTACTATGACACTACAAGCATGATATTGAATTGTTCAAGTGTTGAGGATTGAGAGTTATTTGAGCCACTCGGTATTCCATGTCGACATATTATCCAAGTGTTGAGGATTGAGAACCAAACTGAGCTTCCCAACTACTACATTATGAAAAGATGGCAGAAAAGGTGCAGAAGGTAAAATAATGATAATGCATGCCCACTGATTTCTTATTGTTACTCTGAAATCATAATGTCTAACAATCTTTTTTCCTTCGCAGGGAGAATGTTTAGGATGAACAAGGGAACCTACTATAAGAAAATCCCACTGATTCACTCGATGTGGCCACGAGAAAGAAGATTTCAATTGTACGCGATAAGATGGAAGAGCTGATTCAAAAGGAGAAGCACTCAATTGAAGGCATGTACTTCTTAACTTCAAGTGTCTTGGACATTGAGGTGCTAAACAATGGATCCAAAGACCTTGCGGGAGGTGATGACATGTTGCCTGATCATGCACAACATGATCGCGGAGGATGAGGGTGAAGATGCTGCCTTAGGTCTTGAATTTAAGAACATGAGTGATCCAATCAAACTTCCAGATCAGAATCTGACCGCGTTTGCATGAGTATGTTCAAATGCATCAACAAATTTGGCATCTAGCAACTCATGAGCAACTGAAGGAAGATTTGATTGAGCATTTCTGGGCGGTTAAAGGGGACAAGTAGTTCATATGTGCTAGTTGAATTCAAGTTTGAACTACTTTAATTTGCAAACTTTGTTAGATTGCACTATTTAAATTAGAACCACTACCGCATTTGAACATTTTTTTAGATAAACTACGTTCCGATATGCAGTTATTTTGAACTTGCGGGCTTTAAAAAAAGAGGCGAATGTTTGTGGATACTGTTGGATGGTCGGCTCCCACATTAGTGTCCGTGAACTGGTCCCCATTGGTCCGCGGATGCATGCGGTGTCCGGTTTAAGGGTCAGTGTTGGAGATGCCCTTAGCGGATTAGCTTTCCTTTATACCTTATTATCCCCTTTTTCACTGGGAGTCAAGCTCTGCATGGACACACGACAGAAAAACAGATAGATGGCCCAGGGCTGCGAAGTGACATGCTAAAATTTTAGACGCGCGATTGAATTGCCCAGGCATGAATGTGGGTTGATTCCTAGAGAAGTCAGGGGGTTTTCAATAAAAATATCACCTCCTTTTATTAGCAGGTAGAGATTGTCGAGGCATTAGTTGGGATGAGGTGTTACATGATATTTTTCCTTCAAATTATTTTTTGGGCAAGGGAGCAATTTAAGGGCGAAAGAAGTTGATCAACTTTGCATCCTTTGACTAAGGATACTTGGAGGATAGTTTCCATGCAACATCCTAGACTTTTGGTCCACTTATTCTGTTGTTTGATACAGAAAAGAATGACCCGAGCATACCGCAGCAATCCTAGTTGTTGAAGGAGATGCTATTCATTCTTGAGTCAGTGTCAGCCGGTTACCCTTGTCCCGATGAACTCTGGCACCGATCACCATGCATTAAGGCCAAAGAGCACTCCCATAAAGAAAGCAAGGGTGTAGCATTCCATTCACGACCATGGTGGTATCGAAAGCACCCGTTACTCCTTCAGTTTGTTCACCTTACCTTTTGGCATAACGCTCCGGACATCATATGAATAGAATGTGACATGGCCTCACATCTTCTTATTCTATATGGCCGGACCACTCGTTACTTTGGATTGTCGAGACTAACACCCGCTACCATGCTAGTCTTGTGAGTTCTTATGATGACAACTTGATGAAGACAATTTCACATGAAAATAAAAAGACATAGAACTCCATTCATATATCGTTGTGATCATTCTGGCCAATAGGCCTGACCTAGAGACCCCATGGTATGTTGGTTTTTTGTGGGTAATATAGTTGAGTCATGGTAGGATGTTGACATGTAATTGGTGAAGCTACAATATTGACTGAGTCATGGTAGGATGTTGACATGTAATTGGTGAAAGCTACAAATATTGACTCTGGATAATCTCAATGTAACCTTTAATTTTACCGGGGACCTCTGTCATTGTTTTTGTTTCAGTTTATTTGTGAATCTACAAACTACTCGGACAGGAATCTGGTAAGGAAAATCCCCCACCTGTCAGCGACTGGGATTGGGAGTTCGGGGCGCGATGCGGGTTTTCAAACCCTACTCATGCTCCGGACACAGGCACACACAAGTTTTCCCTTAACCAATCTAGCAATTATTATTCATTCCTGCGATATATACATGACGAGCTCCTCCTGTACTAAACATGCTAGACTTCTTTCACCAACGTGGTTGTTTGCTACATAAAAGAGTGACGTTGTTTGCTACAGAAAGTAGTGACCGGAGCATACCGCATCGTGAATTAATCCTAGTTGTTGAAGGAGATGCTATTCATTCTTCAGCAGGTGTCAGTTGGTTACCCTTGACCCTGATGAACCTCTGGCATCGATCAACATAGACTGAGGCCAAAGAGCACTCTCATAAAGAAGGCAAGGGTGTAGCATTCCATTGACGATCATGGTGGTAGCAAAAGCACTCTTCTCATGGTTTGTTCACCTTAGTTTTTGGTGTAACGCTTTGGTCATAATGTGATATGGCCTCAAATCTTCTTATTCTCCGAAGCTGGACCACTCGTTACTTAGGATGGTCGAGACTAACACCCCTTGCCATGCTAGACTTGTGAGTTCTTATGATGACACCTTGATGAAGACAGTTTCAAGCAAAAATAAAAAGACATAGAACTCCATTCATATATTGATGTGATCATTCTAGCCATTGTAATTGGTGAAGCTACAAATACTGACTCGAGTCATGGTAGGATGTTGACACGCATT
>LR880966.1:780377569-780389270 GCA_904067115.1 Aegilops sharonensis
CAGACTTATCTGCAGGACAATCGTCAAATGCAAAACATTTCTCCCCTCTCTAACTTCATGGTATATGCTCATTTCTTATCTTGGTTTATTTTATAAGAACTTCCATTGATATGTTGTTATTTTCCATATATGTACTTGTAAATTTGGAGTTGTGATTATTTTGGTATATCACATCTTCCACCATGTTGATCCAAAATGAAGAAACCAACTACCTGACCTAATAGTGGATAAAAATGCCATGGTGCAAACTGTATTAATTGTATTTGCTAACCAGTGATTCCAAAATCCAGTTAAAGAAAGTCCTGCTCTGGCTTCATTCTCATTGACAAACTTGTTTTATTACTTGCAGCAAGGAAATATGCCAAATGGCCTATTGCCACCAGCAATGCCGCCTTTTCGTGAGTTGGATCCAGCATTCTCGCTGCTGCTTACTAACCCTCCATTGGCTACAATGGTTCATGGTACACCACAATCGTCCGTGAACAATGCAACTGTTTCTTCACAGCCACAAGAGGTATGAACACTTAACTGAATCATGGACTAGACGACAACTCTTTTGGGAGTAGCCATGTGTTACAAATTCTATATGTATGAATTCATTCTGGTAAAGGGGTAAAATATATTTGTTTGGTGAGGAACATGGGTTAGTTGTACACAGTTTTACTTGCTGCACTCTAAAATGTGCCTGGAAGTTGCAGCCTGCAACCAGGATAACTCTTGCTTACTGCTCTTAGTGCAGCTATGCTGCATGTTAATTGTTAACTATGCCCAGAGTGTTAGCCATCAATTTTTTGGTCATGTTTGGTCAAATCCTGTTGTAGTTACATCTGCCTCGTGCTTTATTTTGTTCAGTTCTGTGTCTTGTGGCTAGCAACACTTACATTTGTGCCTAATTCTGCGTGGGCATTTTTTCTCTAGAGCGCTAAATTGTAGCTGTATTACTCATTAGGATTTTATTATGCTGTTATTTGTGTTACTGAAAAAGCTGCAATCTGCTGTTCTCTTGTTACGTTAGATGTTCAGTTTTCTTAGTTATTTCTGCAGCACCATTCTAATATGGTTTGTTCTTGTAGAATGTTAATCAAGGTGGTTTATCCAACCCACAGTTGACCCACTCTCAGGGAAACACCGGCATTGCTCCAGGTCCTCCTCTGCCTCACCATCTTGCTGCCCTTCATCCTTATGCTCAAGGAGGGCTTCCCCTTGGATATGCAAACATGATTGGATACCCATCTTTGCCGCAAAGCTATGCGTATCTCCCGCCTGCTGCCTATCAGCAAGCATACATGAACAGCGGTCTATTCCACCAAGGCGCAGCTGCAGCTCCCAACTCGGGCGTAAAATACCCAATGCCACAATACAAGAGCAATGTTCCTCTTGGGAGCCTTCCACAGCCAGCCTCGATGCTCTCCAACTACGTTGGAGGTTTCGGGACTGCAAATGGCATGCCTCAAAACTTTGCCCTGAACCAAAGCAATCCGTCGGCAACCACAGCTCCTGGGTTTGATGGAGCAATGCCCTCCCAATACAAGGATGGAAACCCCTACATGTCTCTACAGCAGGTAAGAGATTCATGCAAGAGTGGGGGAACTAGATTTATATTAGGGAAATTGTACGATTGCTAACTTCCATGTTTGTCTCTGCAGGGCGAGAACCCTGCAATGTGGATGCATGGAGCTGGATCGCGAGGAATGCCGCCTCTTGCTGCCAACCCCTTGTATGGCTACCAAGGGCAGCAGGGCTATCAGGGGCAGCAGGGCCACCAGGGCGGCCTTAGGCAGGGGCAGATGCCGTCGCAGTACGGCGCAGCGCTCGGGCAGTCGCAGCCAGGCCTAGGACCCGAACACCGAAACCCCAGCGACGGAAACTTGAGTGCTGCCGCCGCCGCCCAGGCTAACCAAATGTGGCCGAACGGCTACTGATTCAGCACCCCCTTGTCAGTTCAGTTGTCCTGAATAGAGATATAGAGTTGGTAGCTACTGTGAAATTTTGAAGAGAGGCCCGTGAGATGTGTTCCAGCATGTTCAACCTGTAGTGTTTCCTAGGGACCTCGGCTGTAGCTCAACTTGTTTATTTTCAGATCAGATAGAAAAGAACGGTTTATTGTCTGTCCGTCTGTTCTTCCTTCTTTTTTCTGTCGTTTATTTATTACATATATTGTGTAACAATAAACCAGAAAAAATATCTATCTAACAAAGCAGCACCATTAACTTTTGAGCAGGCGGAACATGAGCTGTCTGTTTTCTGCTCGAAGTTGGCAATAATCTTTAGAAAGTGAATAGGAGTCTTTGAAAGATGTTTTGAAATGGAAAGCTCATTTAGATTTTCTGAAAGCTCACACCATGCCAAACTTTATTTATGCAATTTATGTTCTATTTGTTTATAGCTCAAAACTTGTGTACTCTGTCCGTTTCAAAAGAACTGAATAGATTTCCAATTATGAGTACGAGAATCTGCTAAAAAAAATAATACGAGTACCGAGAGCAAAAGACATAAAAATTGGTTAGTCAATCTTAAGCAAGTTTGACTTGAAAACAAACTTATTTTACTTATTTTGAAACAAAGGTATTCGAATGTCTTTTTTGTTGTTGTTGAGAAAACTGATCTATTCATCATGGCAGTATAAAGAACACATAAATAATAAAAATTACATCCATGTCCGTAGACCTTCCCTGAAGCGAGCTGAAGGCAATGCTACGGTCATCACCCCTCCCGCATGCTACTGTCATCACTGCTCCCTCATCGAGACAGTCGGAAAGTCGTCGTATTAAGGTACCACAAGACCAACGCACTAGAACAACAGCCGCCGCCGATGATCGAGAGATTTGTTGGATAAACGCGAATCGCCACCGCCTCGTCTTCCTGAGCAGGAGACAAACCCTAAACAAACTTATCAAAACACCTAAAAACGAAGGAAGATCCCTCCCTCCAACAAGGCCCGGGGTCCACGACGGTGGGAGATAGAGGAGCCCTAAGTTGGGAGAGGAGGTGGAGGCGGTGGCTGCGTTGCGGCTGTGGCAATCTGCTTACTGTTGTTAGAGTAAGCATCTTTCTTTTGTGTTGCATGTCATATCAGAATAAACCTTAGGAGAATACTAGCATTGCAGATTATGTAATTCACGGGTATCTTCATGATATACTGCTTGCTTTCAGGTTCTTGTATGTCTTTCATGCTCTTGACATGTTTCGTAGAGCAACACTATTCATATCAATATCTTTCATGTTTGAGAAAAGATGAACCAACACGCTTGAACTTGCGAGCAAAGTACTCGTACTTGAACAAGTCCATGTATGTCACTGATGCTCCGCCTCGCGTGCTCCATGGCCCCCAGGAAGAGAATTGCTTCCGGGTGACCTCGGCGCTGGCCATGGCAGCGGCCTTCCCGACGAGCGAGCTCCCCCGGATGATGTCGCGCACCGCGAGCTTGCACGCGCGCTGGCATATCACATGTCGGCGCCCCTGAACCGGGCCAGGTCCTGGAGGTTGACGCGGCGCATGCACGACTTGAAGATCTGCAGCCGCGACCTCGTAGCCCAGCGGGCCGTGGAAGAGCACCCGGCTCCATGCCGAAAAACTCCAACATCTCCGGGTACTGCTGGAGCTCCAGCTTGACGTCCTCCCACGAGACCTGGGGGACCTCCACTCCACCAGCCGATGGCTTGGTCACCTCTCCTTGGCGTGCACGAGGTCGTCCGTCCATGATGACGGACATGCACCTCCACGTCGATGGTGGTGTCCGCTTCGAGGTCCATCTTGCG
This sequence comes from Aegilops sharonensis, assembly GCA_904067115.1. Classification (NCBI taxonomy): domain Eukaryota; kingdom Viridiplantae; phylum Streptophyta; class Magnoliopsida; order Poales; family Poaceae; genus Aegilops; species Aegilops sharonensis. The sequence continues at coordinate 780,381,329 of LR880966.1, forward strand.
GATGCACTGGACTGCTGCCTCGGAGCAGAGCGCGGCGAGGTAGGCGCCGACGAAGCCGTGCATGTCCTTGCCAATGCGCTCGAGGTCGACGTCGTCCGAGAGCGGCATGTCCTTGGAGTGGATGCGGAGGATCTCGAGGCGGCCGACCTCGTCGGGCTCGCCGACGTAGATCTCCTTGTCGAGTTCCGGCGGTCGGTGGCGCCGATGGCCATGACCTGCGCGCGCAGAGCGTGACCAGCTGGGATACGAGTATACGACGCGACGCTCGTGCGTCTTCTCGCGGTTGGCGCGATGGCGCCTTGGCATTGGCCTCGGCGTACACCTTGGGCAGGTTGTCCTCGCTCTAGCCGGCCATGGCCATCTTGGACACGATCTCCGGCCCCGATGACGACAATGAAGTTGGCGCCCGACCAGGAGGCGGTGCCGCGCGAGAGCAGCGCCTTGCCGGTGCCGGCCGGGCCGAACAGCAGGATCCCCTTGGGGGGCTTGACGCCGAGCGTCCCGAACAGCTTGGGGTGGCGCTGCGGCGGCTCGACCAGCTCGCGGATCTGCGCGAGCTGCTTCCGGCCGCCGCCGATGTCGTTGTAGCCCGGGCCGTCGAGCCTCTCCCCGTCGTCCCGCTTGAACGGGTTGGCGTCGTGGCACACCGGCCGCCATGATGACGGACACGTCGGGGTCCGTGTTGACGACCTTGAACTCCACGGCGTGCATGTTGCCGTGCGCCACGAAGCGGTCGCCCCTGCGGACCGGCTTGCGCGTGTCCTTGAAGTAGGCTGAACTTTGTTAGATTTTTATTAACGAGCACAATTTATCGGACAGCCCTAGTTTTTCCAACAATGCATCTAATTATGTGTAAGAGTTGATGCAAAATAATTTAGTACATGCTTCAACGCCATATAATCTTAGCAGCATGCATCATGTGTACTCGAGCCCTCATGCATCAGCAACTCTACAAATTCATCTGCCGACGAACAACATGATGAGTTTGGTTAATCAATGTGAAACATCCCATATTAAAACTTGCAATAGCATGCAACAAAAATTTCGTTGTTTTATTCATCGACAACTAATTCACAATAGGCGACTCCATCTTTAAACATGCCGATGGACCCATTACTGTAGCCTCTGGTACACCACCTAAACAAGTGCAAAGTTTCAACAACTCATTGCCAAAAGAGTCCCAGATCATCGGTGACAATATAATGAAGAATTAATGGATTGAAATTGAGGAGAAAAAGTGCTCAAATGCCATAGCGCCCCCTCATAAAATGCAAAATTTCTTCATCCCAACTTATGTGTATTACAAGTGCTCGAATGTGATAGTGTTAAGCTTGAAATGCGGGCATTCCGATGTGGCGCCATTGCCGACGAGCCTACCTAAAGGTCCATGCTTCCCTAGAGCTCCTCCCCCACCCACCGCGGCCATCGGAGGTAAGGAGGAGCGGCGAGATCGCCAACATAAGAGCGAGGAAAGAGGATGCGCCTGTTTCACCTCTTGCGTTCTCTCAAGAGTTTATTTCTTTGATCTTGCTGGAGTGTTTTTCTGAATGTTCACACAAAAATGTCGCAAGCTCGTCCAAATTGTCCAATTTCAGTCAGGCCGGTCAGGTTAAACAAATTTAGATTTTTATTTTTTCTTTTTTTTGGAAAAAAATAGCCTTTTCTTTCATCACATAACTAATCGACTTCCATCCTGGCTTTTCCAGGTGAAAAAAATAATAATATTCGCTCCCGGAATCCCCCAAATTCCCGTTGTCCTCTCAATCTTCCCAAAACTCAACCACCCAACCGAACTCCGTCCACCGGCGGGAAGCCACCGCGCCATGGAAGAGGGCGACGACACCGTCAGCTTTGACCTGGAGCCCGCCGACAAGCTTGCCACTCGCCGCGAGAGCGAGCCCTGTGACACCGCCGACGAGGTGCTCGCCGCTAGGCGCAGGCGCGGGCGCGGGCGCGAGGGGGAGCGTGACGCCGAGGCTCCAGCGCAGCCGCCTCGGCACGACCAGGCGGTCATCGGCCCCTCCAACGGCATCACCGAGTGCGACGTCGAGTCCGACGAGGTTGCCGCTCGGCGCGAGCACGAGGAGCGCTCCAACGCCGCTCCCCTTGTCATCCTCCAGCGCGAGCTCGACAGGGCCCCACCGTAGCCGCCACCCTTTCTCGCGTCCTCCCTCAACCCGCATGCCAAGAGCTTCACCGGCCCCTCCAACCTCAACCACGCCGGTCAGCGTGTCATTGCGTCCTCCCTCAACCCCCACGCCGACATCTTCCTGCAGCGCCCGCGCGTGGAGCGCCACACCGGCGATCTTGTGCTGCGCGTCTGCCAGCGCGCCACCATGCCTATCCCCGATGGTGACGACCTCAGCCAGCTCGGGGCATACCACGCGCACAAGGTGTTTGACCTGAATTTTCAACCAGAAATTACTGCCGTGTGGTGCCATAATTGGAAGGTTGAGTCGAACATGCTCTCTTACCTATTGAGCCAAGGACGTGCCGCCATTTTAGCTTTTGACCTTGAGTATGCCGCACAAGACCCGTGAACCAGCAGCGAGGGGCTCTTCAAAAAGTATGACCGCTTGCAGAATTTGGTCAATTCTGGTGACGTTGTGCAAGTTGGGATTGCAATTTTGTTCAGTGAAGGCGAGAACCGGCTGCAAATTCTAGAAGTGAACCTGCTATTCGATCAAGGCCAACGAGGGTATAACCAGGCACACTTGAGTTTTTGTTGAGTCATGAACATCACCTGGACAACATTGTTGCAGAGGTATATATCCTGAACTAGTCACTGCATGGTTCAGAATTCACTCGGGCAGGCTGAGAGAAGCAACTTGGCTGATGTATCAGGGGGAGCAAGATGTAGGGTTTTTGCTATGAATTTTTGCCACAAGATGTAGGCTGCCATCTGAAAGGCATCGTTTCTCAACAGATTTAGGTCACTGTTGCCCATGTACCATGATATCCGAGTTTTAGCACTGGACTTGGCAGGGATTGAAACTAAACGAGGACTGAGCTTGGATACATTAAATTGGCACCTAATGTATCCGCCTGCGTGGCACATGCCAATCCCCGAAGACGACGACACCCACGAGGTGTTCAACCTGAATCCTCAACCACAATTCAGTGTTGTGTGGCGCCATAATTGGGAGGTGGAGTCGAACAGGCTATCCTACCTCCCCAGCCAAGGCCGCGCCCCCATTGTTGCTTTTGATCTTGAGACGGTCCAAGCAAATTTTGGGGCCTGGGGCGAATTGATAGTTTTATGTCAAACTTTTATACTTGTTTATTTTTTTATCTTACTATAATACAATATTAAGAAGTATAATTTTAATGTTAGTTGATACAGTTAACCAATGCTCTTTGCTGTGAGTAGTAATGTATATGACCCGTCACTTTGTGTATGCTAAATTTAAATTAAGTGATGTGACATAAATTTTCTTTGAATTATTTTTGTGACAGTTGAAAATAATAGCATAGTGCGCACCTACATATTTGTCTGAATGTGCCTATGTTCATGTAGAGTTTATTTTATTAAATAACATGTGAGAGGTTTCTAAAGAATAATGTCTAACTAATATTTTACTAGTGATTTCTAGTGTGTTATTAGGTATGCATATTTCTAGAATATGTAAACTGTACCATTTGCAAATTTGCTAATGTTAGATACCGTAATGAATTCAACATATGCATGGTATTGAAAATAGTCACCGACGAACGTAACATATCACTGATTCAGCTATGCTTACCTACAATTTATTTATTTGATATGCTCATCTATACATTTGGTTCAGTCTGGTGTGTACAAATAGCTCATGCCAGTTTCTAAAATATAACCTTTTGTACATATTGAACTTAGAATCTATCGAAGCTCATTCTCACGTATTAGATTCACTATAGCCTATCAGATTGGTTGTTAGTTTGATGTGATGTTGATTTTCTCCTATAAAATTACAATTTTATTTTACATGTTTGCAATAATATTTTGAACATAATAAATACTATGACTTAATAGATAACTAGAAGCGTAAGCGCGCTTCGCTGCACCGCTTAGGCTTTGGCAATTTGTCTAGTGTGTTTGCATGCTCTCTTTTTCACCAGAAATCTTCTCTTGTGGTGTACGAGTAAAAAGCTGAATTTACGCTGAATTTTGTCCTCTCTATTTTGGGTGGTTTGTAAAAAGCACGCTTCGTTGTTGTGCAAACATGGCATGCACTGAGTCCAACACATATTTTAAGAAGGAGAAGGCCCTCTTAATTTATTGGAGAATGAAATTTCCAACCTAGATGCTGGTGAGTTGGTCGTGGCAGCACAACATTAATCTAGATGACACAAAAATATAGCTAATAAGAAGAGAATATAGACAATACAGGTTGTGAAAAGGCGATCTCTCGTGGCATGACAACCCAATGCTTTTTAATCAGCTTCAACTTCAGAACATGGACCGGAGGTCGGCACAGTAGCTCTTCGAAACCCTGTCACTTCGAGTCCTGTATGGGAGAAGGGTGATAAGGTTTTTGGGGAGCGCTCTGTGCGACTACTGAATTCTTCATCACAGACGCCACGAAAGCCTATGTCCACTTCCCCAATGACGACTTCTTCCCCAACGTCGACAACCTCTTCGACGACATGGGTGACAACGTGAACGCTAACACCAATGCTACAAACGCTGCTCAATACGTGTTCATGTCTTTTCTGTTCAAGATCATGCTAGAGTTTCTTGTTCTAGCATGTGTCGTAGATATGTTTTGTTCATATTCTATACTTCAGATGATATTTGCATACTCTATATTAGATTGTATGACTTGTCCTATCATTGCTATTATAGTCATGTGTTATCTATTGTTTATGTTAATAAAATCTTATGGTAAATTGCCCATATTTCTAACACCCTTTTCAGGTAATCCTACGTGTACATGGCTGATTGTCTTGTAATGTCTACTACACAACTTATTCTTGTAGACTCGTGTTGGGCCTCCAAGCATTGAGTTTTGTAGGACAGTAGTAATTTTCCCTCAAGTGGATGACCTAAGTTTATCAATCCATGAGAGACGTAGGATGAAGATGGTCTCTCTCAAACAACCCTGCAACCAAATACAAGAAATCTCTTATGTCCCCAATACACGCAATACAATGGCAAATTTTATAGGTGTACTTGTTCTGTGAAGAGATGGTGATACAAGTGTAGTATGGATAGTAGATATAGGTTTTTGTAATCTTAAAATATAAAAATAGCAAAGTAGCAAGTGATAAAACGAAGCACAAACGGTATTGCAGAGCTTAGAAACAAGACCTAAGGTTCATACATTCACTAGTGAAATCTTTCAACAGGGCTAACATAATTGAATCATATAACAACCCCTCAATGTGCAACAAAAAATTACTCCAAAGTTCTTATCAAGCAGAGAACATAAGATGATTTTTTTTGTAGCATACGAGACCACCTCAAAGTTATTCTTTCCGATCAATCTATTGAGCTATTCCTATAAGTGTCACAAACAACCCTAGAGTTCATACTAAAATAACACCATATGATACACATCAATCAACTCTAATGTCACTAGATAGTCCAATGTCACGACAAGTATCTGTTAGTCAATTATTGAAGGAAATATGCCCTAGAGGCAATAATAAAGTTGTTATTTATATTTCCTTATATCATGATAAATGTTTATTATTCATGCTAGAATTGTATTAACAGGAAACTTGATACATGTGTGAGTACATAGACAATACAGAGTGTCCCTAGTATGCCGCTACTTGACTAGATCGTTAATCAAAGATGGTTAAGTTTCCTAGCCATAGACATGTCTTGTCATTTGATGAACGGGATCACATCATTAGAGAATGATGTGATGGACAAGACCCTTCCGTTAGCTCAGCATAATGATCGTTTAGTTTTATTGCTATTGCTTTCTTCATGACTTATACATGTTCCTCTGACTATGTGATTATGCAACTCCCGAATACAGGAGGAACACCTTGTGTGCTATCAAACGTCACAACGTAACTGGGTGATTATAAATATGCTCTACATGTGTCCCCGATGGTGTTTGTTGAGTTGGCATAGATCGAGATTAGGATTTGTCACTCTGTGTATCGGAGAGGTATCTCTGGGCCCTCTCGGTAATGATCATCACTATAAGCCTTGCAAGCAATGTGACTAATGAGTTAGTTGTGGGATGATGCATTACAGAACGAGTAAAGATACTTGCCAGTAACGAGATTCAACTAGGTATGATGATGCCAACGATCGAATCTCGGGCAAGTAACATACCGATGACAAAGGGAACAACGTATGTTGTTATGCGGTTTGACCGATAAAGATCTTCGTAGAATATGTAGGAGCCAATATGAGCATCCAGGTTCCGCTATTGGTTATTGACCGGAGATGTGTCTCGGTCATGTTTACATAGTTCTCGAACCCGTAGGGTCCGCACGCTTAACGTTCGATGACGATTTGTATTATGAGTTATGTGATTTGATGTACCGAAGTTTGTTCAGAGTCACGGATGAGATCACGGACATGACGAGGAGTCTCGAAATGGTCGAGAGGTAAAGATTCATATATTGTAAAGTTGCATTCGGACAACGGAATGGTTCCGAGTGATTCGGGCATTTTTCCGGAGTACCGGGAGGTTACCGGAACCCCCCCGGGAAAGATATAGGCCTTATGGGCCATATGAGGGAGGCTAACCAGCCCACAAGGGGCTGGTGCCCCCCCCCCCACACAAGGGAGGAGGCCGAATTGGACTTGGGAAGGGGGCGCCACCCCCCTTTGCTTCTCCTACTCCCTCTCCTTCCCCTTTTCCCCCTCCGGTAGAAGGAAAAAAAGGGTGGGGCCGAATCCTACTAGGACTGGAGTCCTAGTAGGACTCCCCTCTCCCTGGCGCGCCCCTTGTTGGCCGGCCTCCTCCTCCCCTCCTTTATATACGGGGACAGGGGGCACCCCTGAGGCACAACAAACAATCTCTTAGCCGTGTGCGGTGCCCCCCTTCACAGTTTTACACCTTGGTCATATCATCGTAGTGCTTAGGCAAAGCCCTACACCGGTAACTTCATCATCACCGTCACCACGCCGTCGTGCTGACGAAACTCTCCCTCGGCCTCAGCTGGATCAAGAGTTCGAGGGACGTCACCGAGCTGAACGTGTGAAGATCGTGGAGGTGCCATGCGTTCAGTACTTGATCAGTTGGATCACGAAGATGTTCGACTACATCAACCGCGTTACTAAACGCTTCCGCTTTTGGTCTAGGAGGGTACGTAGACACACTCTCTCTGCTTGTTGCTATGCTTCTCCTAGATAGATCTTGCGTGATCATAGGAATTTTTTTTAAAATACTATGTTCCCCAACAACGGCATCCGAGCCAGGTCTATGCGTAGATGTTACATGCACGATGAGTACACAAAGAGTTGTGGGCGATAATAGTCATACTGCTTACCAGCATGTCATACTTTGATTTGGCGGTATTGTTGGATGAAGCGGCCCAGACCGATAGGAGCGTGAGCCATGGACATAGCACTTTATGTGGAATAGAATGGTGGTTGTGGAGAAGACAAAAAGGAGGAAGATAGTCTCACATCAACTAGGCGTATCAACGGGCTATGGAGATGCCCATCAACAGATATCGATGTGAGTGAGTAGGGATTGCCATGCAACGGATGCACTAGAGCTATAAATATATGAAAGCTCAACAAACCAAACTAAGTGGGTGTGCATCCAACTCGCTTGCTCACGAAGACCTAGGGCATTTTGAGGAAGCCCATCATTGGAATATACAAGCCAAGTTTTATAATGAAAAATCCCACTAGTATATGAAAGTGACAACACAAGAGACTCTCTATCATGAAGATCATGGTGCTATTTTGAAGCACAAGTGTGGAAAAAGAGATAGTAGCATTGTCCCTTCTCTCTTTTTCTCTCATTTTTTTATATTTTTTATTTGG
>LR880966.1:780389549-780405130 GCA_904067115.1 Aegilops sharonensis
ACTAAGTGGGTGTGCATCCAACTCGCTTGCTCACGAAGACCTAGGGCATTTTGAGGAAGCCCATCATTGGAATATACAAGCCAAGTTTTATAATGAAAAATCCCACTAGTATATGAAAGTGACAACACAAGAGACTCTCTATCATGAAGATCATGGTGCTATTTTGAAGCACAAGTGTGGAAAAAGAGATAGTAGCATTGTCCCTTCTCTCTTTTTCTCTCATTTTTTAATATTTTTTTATTTGGCCTTTCTTTTTTTATTTGGCCCTTTTTTTATTTGGTGGGCTCATTGACCTCTTTTTTTTAAAGTCTGAAGTTTCATCCCGACTTGTGGGGGAATCATAGTCTCCATCATCCTTTCCTCACTGTGATAATGCTCTAATAATGAAGATCATCACACTTTTATTTGCATCTTTACTTTTCCTTCTAGGGCGGGCCGTAGAAGAGCACGCCCCGCGACGGCTCCATGCCGAAAAACTCGAACATCTCCGGGTGCTCCACCGGGCACTGCTGGAGCTCCAGCTTGACGTCCTCCCGCAAGACCTTGGGGATCTCCACAAGCCTGGTCTCCCGCGGTGCCGATGGCTTGGTCACCTCTCCTTGGCGCGCACGAGGTCGTCCATGATGACGGGCATGGAGTTGAGCACCTCCACGTTGATGCCAATGCGTATCCTTGCGATGCAGTGGAATGCTGCCTCGGAGCAGAGCGCGGCGAGGTAGGCGCCGACGAAGCCGTGCCCGTGTGTGTCCTTGCCAATGCGCTCGAGGTCGACGTCGTCCGAAGGCGGCATGTCCTTGGAGTGGATGCGGAGGATCTCGAGGCGGCCGACTTCGTCGGGCACGCCGATGTAGATCTCCTTGTCGAATTGCGGCGGTTGGTGGCGCCGATGGCCATGACCTGCGCGCGCGGGCGGAGCCCGTCCAAGAGCATGATGGCGTCGATCTCGTCCATGAAGATGATGGACGACGCCTTGGCCTCGGCCTCGGCGTACACCTTTGGCAGGTTGTCCTCGCTCTAGCCGGCCATGGCCATCTTGGACACGATCTCCGGCCCCGATGACGACAATGAAGTTGGCGCCCGACTAGGAGGCGATGCCGCGCAAGAGCAGCGCCTTGCCGGTGCCGGCCGGGCCGAACAGCAGGAGCCCCTTGGGGGGCTTGACGCCGAGCGTCCCGAACAGCTTGGGGTGGCGCTGCGGCGGCTCGACCAGCTCGCGGATCTGCGCGAGCTGCTTCCAGCCGCCGCCGATGTCGTTGTAGCCCGGGCCGTCGAGCCTCTCCCCGTCGTCCCGCTTGAACGGGTTGGCGTCGTGGCACACCGGCCGCCATGATGACGGACACGTCGGGGTCCGTGTTGACGACCTTGAACTCCACGGCGTGCATGTTGCCGTGCACCACGAAGCGGTCGCCCCTGCGGACCGATCTGCGCGCGTCCTTGAAGTAGGCTAAATTTTGTTAGATTTTTTATAAGGGCCATGCCATGCGTCGGCCGGAGATCCGCCGCCTCTCTGTCAAATGTATAGCTATCCAGCGTCCACGTCGTTCTCATCCTTACAACAAGGGTAGTGTTGCAGAATACGTACTGTACTTGACAACAAAGTTTATGTTACATAAATCTTTTGCAACATATGTGATGTTCCGTTTTTTTTCTTCACTATCTTTGCAACATGGGTGTTATTGCAAGAAAGGATTGCATGCTTCAATGTGTTATATTTTTAACAACATGTATCATGTGTACCGGAGCCCTCATCCATCGGTAACTCGACGAATCCATGTGCCAATGAACACCATGATGAGTTTGGTTAATCAATTTGAAACACCCCATATTAAAACTTGTAATAGCATGCAACAAAAATTTCGTTGTTTTTTCATTAGAAACTAATTCACAATAGGCGAGTCCATCTTTAAACATGCCGATGGATGCGCGAATTGAACATGCCACTACTAGCTGTTCGACCATACTGTCAACCATCATATCCTACACCGCACGCTAGTAATTATTTAGCACCATACGCAACTGTGGATATTCATAATTTGGTTTCGCACCTACACGCCGGCAATAGAAGAATAAGTGAAAATTCTACTGGAGCACATGTGCCTTCACCTAGAAGCGTTAGCATATAATGTAAACGCTGCTCAATTGCAAAATTTTGGCAACAACTACATCCCATTTCCAAAAGAGACTAAGAGCATCGGGGGAAATCCTATCTAGACTGGGTTATTGAGAAAATGCTTGCATTCTCTTGGGACTTGTCCAACATTGTTCACCAGGAACTAATAGGAGGCGGTCAACCTCTTGATTTTGGTGTTGTAAAAGCTAAAGTTTTGCAACTGATGCCTTCACCCATTACTGTAGCCTCTGGTACACCACCTAAACAATTACAAAGTTCCAACAACACATTGCCGATAGTCTCAGATCATTGATGGGCAATCTGATGAAGAATGGATTAAAATTGAGAAGAAAAAAAATGCTCATATGCCATAGCACCCCCCTCCTAAAATGCAAAATTTATTCATCCCAACTTATGTGTATTACAAGTGCTCAAATGTGATAGTGTTAAGCTTGGTATACCCTCCAAACAAATCGAAAAATCGAAAAGTCATTCAATCTCTCCATGAGCCGAAGATCCACATTGGAATTGTACTCGCCACTAATCTTCAATAAAATGCAGGTGATTCCAATGTGGCACCATCGCCAGCAAACCTACCTAAAGGGTTGTGCTTCCCTAGAGCTCATCCCCCACCCGCGGCGGCCATCAGGGGTGAGGAGGAGCGGCGAGATCACCGGCGGAAGAGTGAGGAAAGATGATGCGCCCGATTCGCCTCTTGCATTCTCTGGAGAATTTGAGAGATAGCGAGTGCTCTTTGTTTCTTTGATCTTGTTGGAGTGTTTCTGAAAGATATTCCTGATTTTTTGAATGTTCACACAAAAATATTGCAAGCTCGTCCATATTTCCAATTACACTTAGGCCGGCCAGGCTAAACAAATTTAGCCTTTCCTTTCATCAGATAGATTGTAACGACTTACAATACGAACCGACTTCCAGACTGGCTTTTCCAGGAAAAAAAAATCTTTTTCACTCTCAGGATCCTCCCAAAAAATTTCCTTTCCCTCTCAGAATCTCCCCAAATTTTGAGATCACAACGGAATTGGGTACCGCACCTATCTTCGTCCACCGGCGGGAAGCCACCGAGCGTTTGATGTCATCTTTAGGGAGCAACTGTCCAAGCAAGCATTCGATGTCAATTCTGACATCTGTTACCGTGGTCTTATAGGCGGACTCACCAGTGCAAATGTGGTCAAGTACTCCATACTGATTGCCTTGGGAAATACAAATGGCCAAATAGCCGGTGGACGGGTTTGGCAGTTCCACCTGAGCCAAGGCCGCGCCACCCTTGTTGCTTTTGATCTTGACGATCCAGACAAATTTGGGGGCGAATTAATAGTTTTATGTCAAACTTTTATACTTGTTTAGTTTTATCTTACTACAATATTAAGAAGTATAATTTTAATGTTAGTTGGTATTGTTAATCACATAATTTAGTTGGTACAGTTAATCAATGCTCTTCACTGTGAGTAGTAATGCATATGACCCGTCACTTTGTTTATGCTAAATTGAAATTAAGTAATGTGACATAATTTATGTTTGAATTATTTTTGTGACGGTTGAAAAAATAGCATAGTGTGCACCTACATATTTGGATGAATGTGCCTATGTTCATGTATAATTTATTTTCATTAAATAACATGTGAGGTTTTTTTAAAGAATAATGTCTAACGAATATTATACTAGTGATTTCTAGTGTGTTATTAGGTGTGCATATTTCTAGAATTTATAAACTATACCATTTACAAATTTGCTAACGTTAGATACCATAATGAATTCAACAAATGCATGGTATTGAAAATAGTCACTGACAAACGTAACATATCGCCGATTCAGCTATGCTTACCTACAATTTATTTATTTGATATGCTCATTTAGACATTTGGTTCCGTGTGGTGTGTACAAAGAGCTCATGCCAGTTTCTACAATAAAAGCTTTTGTACATATTAAACTTACAATCTATCGAAGCTCAGTCTCACCCATTAGATTCAGTATAGCCTATCAGCTTGGTTGTTAGTTTGATGTGATGTTGATATGCTTCTGTAAAATTATAATTTTATTTTACATGTTTGCAATAATATTTTGAACATAATAAATAACTAGAAGCGTAAGTGTGCTTCGCTGCGCCTCTTAGGCTGTGGCAATTTTGTCTAGTGTGTTTGCATGCTCTCCTTTTCACCAGTAATCTTCTGTTGTGGTGCACGAGTGAAACGCTGAATTTCGTCCTCGCTATTTTGAAGAAGCTCAGACTGAAATTTTGACTCGTAAAAAACAGCAACAAGCCAACAGAGGCAGGGTTTCAGCCTGACACATCAGCGCAGTAATCCCGCGGAAACGGGGGCGCTCGGAGGCGCAGCAGTCCCGAGATGGAGTGAACGCGTGCGTGGGCAGGTTGAAAGCGAGCAGACGGCGGTTCGTCCGCAGCAGCGGAGGCGATTTTGGCGCAGACGTAGGGCCACTTGGCGGCGGGTAGGGCTGGACTAACAAGCAGCTCGGCTCGTTAAGCTCGTACTCGTTAAGTTTGTGCTCGTTCAGGCTCGGCTCGTTAAGCTCGTTAAGATTAACGAGCAGAAAACCGTGCTGGGCTTGGCTCGTTTGAAGCTCGTTAAGCTCGTGAGCGCTCGCGAGCGCTCGTTAACAGATTATAATGTGTTACGATATACCTGATGAATGTGTAGGTATGATTTTTAAGATAAAATATTATGACTACGAAAAGAAATGAAGTAGTATGTTGTCTCATATGTCGATTAGATTAAATAGATGGGCCGAGGTGCTACAAAAAGTTTCTCACGTAATATAAAAATATATGTTGTGTTGTTACTAACGAGCTTAACGAGCTACTCGTGAAACTCGTTAGCTCGCTCGTTAAGCTCGTTAAGCTTAACGAGCTAAAATCAATGATTGACTATGTTCATTAAAAAGCGAGCTACGAGCTTAACGGGCCGATCGAGCACAAGCCTACTCAAGGTCCCGCCCCTGCTTGAACTTGCGAGCAAAGTACTCGTACCTCAACACGTCCAGGTCGCTGACGCTCCGCCTCGCGTACTCCATGCCCCCAGGAAGAGGAAGTGCTTCCGGGTGATCTCGGCGCTGGCCATGGCCGCGGCCTTCCCGACGAGCGAGCTCCTCTGGATGAGGTCGCGCACCGCGAGCTTGCACGCGCGCTGGCCCTGGCATATCACCGTGATGTGATGTCGGCGCCCCTGAACCCGGCCGTGGACCGGGCCAGGTCCTGGAGGTTGACGCGGCGGGACAGAGCTGTGGAAGAGCACATGGCTTGAAGATCTGCAGCCGCGACCTCGTAGCCCGGCGGGCTGTGGAAGAGCACGCCTCTCAACGGCTCCATGCCGAAACATCTCCGGGTGCTCCACCGGGTACTGCATCGAATCCTGGAGCTCCAGCTTGACGTCCTCCCACAAGACCTTGGGCCTTGGGGACCTCCACCAGCCTGTTCTCCCGCAGCCGCAGTGCCGATGGCTTGGTCACCTCTCCTTGGCGTGCACGAGGTCGTCCATGATGACGGACGGGACATGGAGTTGAGCACATCCACGTCGATGGCGGTGTCCACCTCGAGGTCGATGACGTCCATCTTGCGGATGCGCTGGAATGCTGCCTCGGAGCAGAGCGCGGCGAGCTAGGCGCCGACGAAGCCGTGCCCGTGCGTGTCCTTGCCAATGCGCTCGAGGTCGACGTCGTCTGAGAGCGGCATGTCCTTGGAGTGGATGCGGAGGATCTCGAGGCGGCCGACCTCGTCGGGGCGTCGGGCACGCCGATGTGGATCTCCTTGTCGAATTGCGGCGGTTGGTGGCGCCGATGGCCATGACCTGCGCGCGCGGGCGGAGCCCGTCCATGAGCGTGAGCAGCTGGGACACGGCGCGACGCTCCACCCCGCCGTGCGTCTTCTCGCGGTTGGGCGCGATGGCGCCTTGGCCTCGGCCTCGCCGTACACCTTGGCCAGGTTGTCCTCGCTCTAGCCGGCCATGGCCATCTTGGACACAGAGGCGTAGCTAGCATAGAGGGTGCAGATGACACCAACAAAATTTTAGTCAATAACGTAGCGCTTTACAAGTACTTGATGCTTGAACCCAACAAAAAATCATAGTTGAACCCATGGACTGCCTAGCTGCATTAGACAAAAGGCCTTTTAGTCCATATATTCAGTGCAAGTGTGCACGCCAAAATAAAATAAATCAATTTGGTAGCTCGCAGCCGGTTAGACGCATGATCTTCAGATTGAGTTGCTTCACCGCCGCAATGAACAGAAGCAAATAAATCTATTTTTGCGAATGGAAAATAAATTTGAATACTTTTGTCTCCTTCATCGCCCTCACGCTGACATACGGCAGCGGCAAGCCGACATAGAAAATATTTTATTATCTCTCTCACCGTCCTCACGCTGGCTACCGGCAGCAGCAAGCCGACAATTGCTATTCAAAATATTATTACACACACGCGATAGCATATCCTGCCCCACTTGTACAAGTCTTATCCAACCTTAATTATATGATTTCTTTTTTGGTCGAACCTTGATCTAGTATGGAACAACATTTTGCAAAAAGGACGGTCATTATATCAAGATAAAGATAATAATGTATATACTTCAAGGCCACCATTATAGGCAAGCAAACAAATGATGTGCTACTCCTAGTCCCATATAGCGTTTTATTTAGATAGAATTTGCTTTAAATTAATTGTCATATTACGACTAATTCTAAGGGAATTCCAGAATACATAAAAAGTTCTAATAAAGTAAGATTGAGATTAGGAGAAGAGTTATGTGTTGTCTATAATGTGAGGAGCTTACTGAAACTGGCTGAGCTTTATCCAGATGATTTTGATTGAGATAACTGCATGATGTTGGTCCTGATGGAATTACCGATATTGCTAAACTAATGGTGTAAGGCAAATAAACATACTTCTTTTACTTTGTGTTGAGTATATTGATTATTAGGAAAGACGAGATATATTAGGATTTGTTCCTGCTTTGTCTTGTACTCCAAGTTGGTCATTGTACTTCTATATATATGCCCACGAGGTTCAAACAATACAACAACAATTCCACCAATCCTTCTCTATCCCTTCAAATACTTTGGTCTATCAACCTGTAAAGCTAGTACTGATATTGCCGGTTTCCATGGAATTAATTGACCAGTGCTTTTGATATATGATTGTTGTCAACAAAATATGTAATAAAATGGGTGATCAATCCAAGAGTGGTTTTCTAATTTGCTAATGGATGAGAGTTTTCTTACCATTAGTAAGTAGTAACAATGAAAGATCAAAGAAACTTGGAACTGACAGTGACTCTACATGTTCCGCTTAATAGTACTTATTTACAACTTAAGAAATTAACATGTCATTTTGATTTTTTACAAAGAATACCTTATCTAACTACCTATGAAAGTACAAAGTTGTGCCTTTACTACTTTATTTGAAACATTTGAAAAGGGGTTTTATGTTTTCATTCAACTGAAAACTTCCTGGCTCCGTTGGACACGATCTCCGGCCCGATAACGACAATGTAGTTGGCGCCCGACTAGGAGGCGATGCCGCGCGAGAGCAGCGCCTTGCCTATGCCGGCCGGGCCGAAGAGGTGGATCCCCTTGGGGGGCTTGACGCCGACCGTCCTGAACAGCTTGGAGTGGCGTAGCGGCGGCTCGACTAGCTTGCGGATCTGCGCGAGTTGCTTCCGGACGAAGCCGACGTCGTCGTAGCCCGGGCCGTCGAGCCTCTCCCCGTCCTCCCGCTTGACCAGGTTTGTGTCGTGGCACAAGATCTCCATGCCGGCCGCCATGACGATGGACACATCGAGGTCCGTGTCGACGACCTTGAACTCCACGGCGTGCATGTAGCCGTGCACCACGAAGCGGTCGCCCCTGCGGACCGGCTTGCGCGTGTCCTGGAAGTAGGCTGATTTTTGTTAGATTTTTATTAATGAGCACAATGTATCGGATAGCCTTAGTTTTCCCAACAATACATCTAATTATGTGCAAGAGTTGATGCAAAATAATTTAGTACATGCTTCAACGCTTTATAATCTTAGGAGCATGCATCATATGTACTTGAGCCCTCATGCATCGGCAACCCTAAGAATCCTAAACAACATGATGAGTTTGGTTAATCAATTTCGAACACTCCATATTAAAATTTGTAATAGCATGCAACAAAAATTTCGTTGTTTTATTCATCGGCAACAAATTCACAATAGGTGAGTCCATCTTTAAACATGCCGATGGACGGGCGAATTGGACATTGCCACTACTAGCTATTCGACCAATTACTGTCAACCATCATATGCTACACCGCACGTTAGTAATTATTTGGCATCATACGCAACTGTGGATATTCATAATTCGATTTTGCACCTACACACTGATAATAGAAGAATAAGTGAAAATTCTAGTGGAGCACATGTGTCATCACCTAGTAGCGTAGCATATAATGTAAACCCTACTCAATTGCAAAATTTTGGCAATAACTATGTCCCATTTCCAAAAGAGACTAAAAGCATAGGGGGAAATCCTACCCAGACTGGGTTATTGATAAAAAGCTTGCATTCTCTTGGAATTTGTGCAACATTGTTCATCAGGAACTAATAGAAGGCGGCCAACCTCATGATTTTTGTGTTGTAAAAGTTAGAGTTTTGCAAATGATACCTTCACCCATTATTGTAGCCTCCGGTACACCACCTAAGCAAGTGCAAAGTTTCAATAACTCATTGCCAAAAGAGTCCCAGATCATTGGTGTCAATCAGATGAAGATTAATGGATTGAAATTGAAAAGAAAAAGTGCTCAAATGCCATAGCTCCCCCTCATAAAATGCGAAATTTGTTCATCCCAACTTATGTGTATTACAAGTACTCAAATGTGATAGTGTTAAGCTTGAAATGGGGCATTCCGATGTGGCACCATTGCTAGCGAGCCTACCTAAAGGGCCGTGCTTCCCTAGAGCTCCTCCCCCACCCACCGCGGTCATAAGAGGCGAGGAGGAGCGGCGAGATTGCCGCATAAGAGCGAGGAAAGAGGATGCGCCTGTTTCACCTCTTGCGTTCTCTCAAGAGTTTGAGAGGGTTTGTTCCTTTGATCTTGCTGGAGTGTTTGTCTGAACGTTCACACATTTTTTTTGATCTTTTTTGAGGAAAAAATAGCCTTTTCCTTCATTACATAACTAACCGACTTCCAGCCTGGCTTTTCCAGGTGGAAAAAATAATCTTCGCTCCCGGAATCCCCCAAATCCCAGTTTCCCTCTCAAAATCTTCCCAAAACTCAACTGCCCCACCGAACTCCGTCCATCGGCGGGAAGCCACCGCGCCATGGAAGAGGGCGACGGCTCCGTCAACTTCGACCTGGAGTCCGCTGAGCTTGCCGCTCGCCGCAAGCGCGAGCGCTGTGACGTCACCGTCGAGGTGCTCGTTGCTAGGCGCGAGCGCGAGGTGGGGCGTGACGCCGGGGCTCCAGCGCAGCCGCCTCGGCAAGACCATGCGGTCATCGGCCCCTCCAACGGCATCACCGAGCACGATGTCGAGTCCGCCGACGAGGTTGCCGCTCGGCGCGAGTGCGAGGAGCGGGAGGTGCGCTCCAACGCTGCTCCCCTCGTCATCCTCGAGCGGGAGCTCGACGGGGCTCCACGGTAGCCGCCGCCCTTTCTCGCGTCCTCCCTCAACCCGCATGCGAACAGCTTCGCCAGATCCTCCAATCTCGATCGCGCTGGTCAGCCCGTCATCGTGTCCTCCCTCAACCCCCACGCCGACATTTTCGTGCAGCGCGCGCGTGGAGCCACCCTGGCGATCCTACGCTGCACGTCTACCAGCGTGCCACCGTGCCGATCCCCGATGGTGAAGACCTCAGCCAGCTCGGGGCATACCATGCGCACGAGGTGTTCGACCCGAATCTTCAACCGTAATTTAGTGCCGTGTGGCGCCATAATTGGAAGGTTGAGTTGAACAGGCTCTCTTACCGATTGAGCCAAGGACGCGCCACCATTGTAGCCTTTGACCTTGAGTATGCTGCACCGAGACCCGTGAACTAGCAGCGAGGGACTCCTCAAAACGCGACGGACTGGTATGATCGCTTGTAGAATTTGGTCAATTCTGGTGACGTTGTGCAAGTCGGGATTGCAATTTTGTTCAGTGCGGGCGAGAACCGGCTGGGCAAATTCTCGAAGTGAACCTGCTATTCGATCAAGGGCAACGAGAGTATAACCCAGGCACAATTTGAGTTTTTATTGAGATGGACATGACCTGGAACAAAATCGCTGCAGAGGAATATCTCCTGAACTTGTCAGTGGGTGGTTCAGAGCTATGCTACGCAATTTGAGAGTAGCAACATGGCTTATGTATCAAGGAGACTATGATGTTGGGTTTCTACTGCAGATTCTTATCACAGGAGGTTAGTTACCACCTGAAAGGCATCGTTTCTTAGCAGATTTTAGGTCTCTGTTGCCCATGTACTATGATATCCGAGTTTTAGCACTGGACTTGTCAGGAATTGGCAGCGAACGAGGACTGAGCTTGGAAACATTAGCTCCCCAAATTGGCGTTTCTCGTCTCGTTGGGAGCTTGCATCAGGCAGGCTCATATGCGTTACTAACAATGGACTGCTATATGGAGCTCATAAGGTTAATGAGGGATTATATGAGGCAACCAAGGCTTGGAGTTTTATGCGGGTCGTACACGACAGATGAGCTCGTCCGGACTGCGGTGTCCGTTGACTCACCTAATATGTTCGACCCGAATCCTCAACCGCAATTCAGTGTTGTGTGGCACCATAATTGGGAGGTGGAGTCAAACAGGCTATCCTACCTCCCGAGCCAAGGTCACACCGCCATTGTTGTTTTTGATCTTGAGACGGTCCAAACAAATTTGGGGTCTGGGGCGAATTGATAGTTTTATGTCAAACTTTTATACTTGTTTATTTTTATATTATTACAATATTAAGAAGTATAATTTTAATGTTAGTTGGTATAGTTAGTCACATAATTTAGTTGGTACAGTTAACTAGTGCTCTTCGCTATGAGTAGTAATGCATATGACCCGTCAGTTTGTTTATGCTAAATTTAAATTAAGTGATGTGACATAATTTATCTTTGAAGTATTTTTGTGACAGCTGAAAAAATAGCATAGTGCACACCTACATATTTGTATGAATGTGCCTATGTTTATGTATAGTTTATTTTCATTAAATAACATGTGAGAGGTTTCTAAAGAAGAATGTCAAACTAATATTTTACTAGCGATTTCTAGTGTGTTATTAGGTGTGCATATTTCTAGAATCTATAAACTGTACCGCTTGCAAATTTGCTAATGTTAGATACCGTGATGAATTCAACAAATGCATGGTATTGAAAATAGCCACTGACGAACGTAACATATCATCGATTCAGCTATGCTTACCTACAATTTATTTATTTAATATGCTCATCTAGACATTTGGTTCCGTCTGGTGTGTACAAAAAGCTCATGCCAGTTTCTAAAATAAAAGCTTTTGTACAAATTAAACTTAGAATCTATCGAAACTCATTCTCACCTATTATATTCAATATAGCCTATCAGATTGGTTGTTAATTTGATGTGATGTTGATATGCTCTTGTAAAATTATAATTTTATTTTACATGTTTGCAATAATATTTTGGACATGATAGATAACTAGAAGCGTAAGTGCGCTTCGCTGTGCTGCTTAGTCTGTGTCAATTTTGTCTAGTGTGTTTGCATGCTCTCTTTTTCACCAGTTGTCTTCTGTTGTGGTTCACGAGTAAAACGTTGAATTTCGTCCTCCCTATTTCATGTGGTTTGTAAAAGCGTGCTTCGTTGTTGTGCAAACATGGCATGCACTGAGTCCAACACATATTTTAAAAAGGTGAGGGCCCTCTGAATTTATTTGAGAATGAAATTTCCAAACCTAGATGATGGTGAGTTGGTCGTGGCAGCACAACAATAATCTAGATAACACAAAAAGATGGCTAATAAGAAGAAAAAGAGGTGTGCAAAAGGTTTCCTCGGGTAGACGGACATTGGTCCTCAACTAAGGGGGTTTTAAAGTATATTTATCTAAACGAAGGAACAAATGAGGTACAAAAAATTGGATCGGTTTTGCAGTTCTTTTTTTGCAGTACCTCGACGTGATAGACAATACAGGATGTGAAAAGGCGATCTCTCATGGCGTGACAACCCAATGCTCTCTAATCAGCTTCAACTTCAGTACATGCACCACAAACACTCATCGTTCTTCCATGTGATAGTTGATTGCTCCATGAGTCCAAGTCTTCTTGGAACCAAAACAATTAGTTGAACTATTATACATGGTGAAGTTTAACATGAATCACAATGATTAACATATGTCGTGGTGATCTCACGGCAGATGCCATGGGATGACTAATAGTGGGGGGCTGCGTGAGGTCGCCGGTGGGCTCCGGAGGCGAGGTTGGCATGGCCAAGTGCGGGACACAAGACGTACCCAGGTTCGGGTCCCTCCGAAGGAGGTAACACCCCTACTCCTTAAATGGATGATATGCACTATGGTTACAAGGATGCTCCTGGAGCTGTTCGGCGGAGGAGGAAGAAGGGGCTAGACCTCTATTCTTGCCTCTCCTGTGGGCATGTGGTGTGTGCGTGTATTCTGCTCTGTAGGATGGCTCTGGGTCGGACCCCTTTGCATGGAGGCCTCCTGGTGGTCTTATAGGCCGACCCCCCAAGGCTACAAGGGTAAAGTTACATGAGCATGGGGCCCGGGCGCCATCGTCTGGAGCCGGCGGTAGTCCACGGGATCCGTCGGGCGCGGGTCCCGTCGGATGATTGCGTTGTTGCCCGTCTCGTCCGGCATCATGGAGTGGTTGGCGCTGTATGCTACAATGCCGAGTCGCCCGGTCGCCATCCGCTGGGTCAGTGGTACCGGGCGCACTGTAGCCACGCTTGCCCGTCGTGGGGAGTTATCTTGTCGTACGGATGGAGGTGACGGCCACTGACCCCGTGCCAGCCGGCCTGGGCCTGCCGGCTTGAGCGAGATGCCGGTCCCAGACCAGCCGGCTTGAGAGGGAAGCCGGCCGAATGGAGGGGCGCCAACCACCCTGATGTTTTGAAAAATGGTCTGGGTCCCCGAAGCTGTGAAGCCTCGCCGACCTCAAGCAGGAGGGCCTTCGCTGCTTATCCTCTGTGCGAAGGCGGCTGTCGATGAAAAGGCACAGATCCGTCAGGGTGACGCCACCAGTCGGATGCCGGCTCGGGGTCGCGAGCGCCCGGCAACACCCGCTGGATGTTGGACTCCCGAGGCAAGGTTGTGATGCCCGGCTGGAGTGGTGGGAGCGGGAAAAGTGGGTGCGGCGGTTCGCGCCCGCCGCGGTCAAAGGACCACCGCATGCAACCCCGCGACGGGCGAGGCCCTGCCAGGCCACGCGCCCGATGGGACATGACTGTGGGCAGGGCCCTGCTACGCCACGGCCTTGGTGTAACACCCCTGTGTTTATGAGCTACAATAACCTCTGAGTTTAAGCTAATCATTTTGCTAAATAGTGCATGATCATTGATTCTATCTCATTTCGAATTCCATTTAAATTCAAACTCAAATAGTAAGTGAAAAAATTAATTTCTCAAAAATGAAAAATAAAATGTTTAAAATATGACAAATAATACATAGCTAATTATGGTGGCGAAGCAACATTTTTATGAAGTGTTTAAGTGCCTAAAAATAATTAAGACAGGGGCTAAAACAATTATTTAAATATCTTTTTAAAATTATAAAAATACAAACTAATTGATATAATGCTAAACTTAATGTGGCAGTGGCCTACTTTATAGTACTATTTTGGGTGCAAGTTTTGTATTTTATAAACAAAAATCATTTGAATAGAAACAGGAAAACAGAAAGAAATAAAAATATAGAAAACAGGGCCAGGCCAGACTAGGCCTTAGGCCACAGTGGCTAGCCCAGCTCATTCACAACCCTAGAATCTTGAGTGTAATTAGTTAAATTTAGAATAGTCCATGCATCATGTTTAATTTCCAAAGAAACTTGAAATGGGGATGTCCAGTACCTTAGCACCAAATAGTCTTAAGAAAAGTTCAAGATTTTTGGTTAAGGCGGAAACCTCTACCAAAATGATGAATATATTTCTCGGACATTTTGGACTTTTGAATTAACTCATATTGTATTTAATTTGGGGCATTTAAATCCTATAAATTTCCTTAAATGCTCCAAATATTCTGAAGTCACTTGAGGGCCTCTCGAATAATTCATCTAATGACCACAATTAGTTTCAGGATTTATAAAAGGGACTTGGTATTTTTAAATAAATCAAAACAAACCTGCAAAATAGAAAAACAGAAAATAATTATAAATAAGGAAAGAGAGAAGACTCACCTGAGGCCCAACATGTTGGGGAACGTAGCAGAAATTCAAAATTTTCTACGCATCACCAAGATCAATCTATGGAGATTCTAGCAACAAGAGGGAAGGAGAGTGCATCTACATACCCTTGTAGATCGCTAAGTGGAAGCGTTCATGTGAACGGGGTTGATGGAGTCGTACTCGTCGTGATTCAAATCACCGGAGATCCTAGTGCCAAACGGACGACACCTCCGCGTTCAACACACGTACAGCCCGGTGACGTCTCCCATGCCTTGATCCAGCAAGGAGAGAGGGAGAGGTTGAGGAAGACTCCATCCAGCAGCAACACAACTGCATGGTGGTGATGGAGGAGCGTGGCAATGCCGCAGGGCTTCGCCAAGCACCAAGGGAGAGGAGGAGGAGGAGAGGCAGGGCTGCACCAAGAGGAGAAGTTCTCATGTGTGTTGGGCAGCCCAAAACCTCAAGTATATATAGGGGGAAAGGGGGGCTGCGCCCCCTTTAGGGTTTCCCACCCCAAGGGGTGCGGCCAGACCTAGATGGGACTTGGGGGGCGGCCAAGAGGGGGAGGAGTGCCTCCCAAGTCAAGTGGAGGCCCTCCCCCTTAGGGTTTCCCCCCTCCCATGCGCATGGGCCTTGGGGGGGCTGGTGCCCCTGGCCTATTAAGGCTAGGGCGCCCCCCTACAGCCCATGCTACTGTATTGGACGTGGTGGAACAATTTCCGGACCTCCGGACCCCTCCGGAATCCTCCGGAACCTTCTGGAAGCTTCCCGGTACAATACCAAAAAAACCCGAACTTTTTCCGGAACCCGAACAACAACTTTCCATATATAAATATTTACCTCCGGACCATTCCGGAACTCCTCGTGACGTCCGGGATCTCATCCGGGACTCCGAACAACATTCGTTAACCACATACAAACTTCCTTTATAACCCTAGCGTCATCGAACCTTAAGTGTGTAGACCCTACGGGTTCGGGAGACATGTAGACATGACCGAGACGTTCTCCGGTCAATAACCAACAGCGGGATCTGGATACCCATGTTGGCTCCCACATGTTCCACGATGATCTCATCGGATGAACCACGATGTCAAGGACTCAATCGATCCCGTATACAATTCCCTTTGTCTAGCG
>LR880966.1:780423362-780445179 GCA_904067115.1 Aegilops sharonensis
ATGTAGTCGACGTTCGCATAACACCACTAGAGGAAAGAAAACATACATCTCATCAAAATATCGAACGAATACCAAATTCACATGACTACTAATAGCAAGACTTCACCCATGTCCTCAGGAACAAACGGAACAAACGTAACTACTCACAAAGCATATTCATGTTCATAATCAGAGGAGTAATAATATGCATAAAGGATCTGAACATATGATCTTCCACCAAGTAAACCAAATAGCATCAACTACAAGAAGTAATCAACACTACTAGCAACCCACAGGTACCAATTTGTGGTTTTGATACAAGATTGGATACAAGAGATGAACTAGGGTTTTGAGATGAGATGGTGTTGGTGAAGATGTTGATGGAGATTGACCCCCTCCCGATGAGAGGATCGTTGGTGATGATTTCCCCCTCCCGGAGGGAAGTGTCCCCGGCAGAACAGTTCCGCCAGAGCCCTAGATTGATTCCGCCAAGGTTCCGCCTCGTGGCGGCGGAGTTTCGTCCCGTAAGCTTGCCCACGATTTTTTCCAGGACAAAACCCTTCATATAGCAGAAGATGGACGCCGGAGGCCCACCAGGGGGCCCAAGGAGATAGGGGGCGTGCCCTACGGGGAGGGGGGGGTGCCCCTGTCTCCTGGACAGGGTGTGGCCCCCTTGGCCTATTTCTTTTGCCCATAAATTCTTATAAATTCCAAAAAGTTGTTTCATGGAGTCTCAGGTCTTTTGGAGTTGTGCAGAACAGGTTTCCAACTTTTGCTCCTTTTCCAGCCAGAATTCCAGCTGCCGGCATTCCCCCTCTTCATGGTAAACCTTGTAAAATAAGAGATAATAGCCATAAGTATTGAGATATAATGTGTAATAACAGCCCATAATGCAATAAATATTGATATAAAAGCATGATGCAAAATGGACGTATCAACTCCCCCAAGCTTAGACCTCGCTTGTCCTCAAGCGGAAGTCGAAATCGAAAAATATGTCCACATGTTTAGAGATAGAGGTGTCGATAAAAATAAAATACCAACATGAGGGCATCATGATCATTCTAATAACAGCAACATATATGTATTTTGTCATATGATTTCCTATGTTCAAGTAATAAGCAATTCACAATGTCAAGTATGGTTCAAAAACTTCATTGGGAACTAACAAACTATAATCTCAATCATTGAAGCAATTGCAATTTATCGTAACATCAGAAAGAGTCAATAATAGAGCTTTTCAGCAAGCTCACATACTCAACTATCTCGTAGTCCCCTATAATTGTTAACACTCACGCAATACTTGTGGTTATTGAGTTTCAGCCGGACACTGAGAAAGATAGGGGCTTATTGTGTTGCCTCCCAACATATTCACCTTTAGGTGATGTCAACAATAATAGCCTATGCCAACTTACATCCAATTGGATATATGTATCATGATCTTTCAAACACGAGGAGCTTGCCAAAGGATAAAAATAAAAAGGGAGAGGTGAGTATCACCTTGACTCAAGCATAAAGTAAAACATAAAGTAAAAGATAGGCCCTTCGCAGAGGGAAGCAGAGGTCGTCATGCGCGTTTAGGGTTGATGCACAAAATCTTAATGCAAAATAACGTCACTTTATATTGCCCCTTGTATGTGGACCTTTATTATGCAATCCGTCGCTTTTATTACTTCCACAACAAGTTCGTACAAAGCTTATTTTCTCTGCACTAATAAGTCATACATATTTAGAGAGCAATTTTTATTGCTTGCACCGATGACAACTTACTTGAAGGATCTTACTCAATCCATAGGTAGGTATGGTGGACTCTCATGGCAAAACTGGGTTCAAGGATATTTGAAAGCACAAGTAGTATCTCTACTTGGTGCAAGAAATTTGGCTAGCATGAGGGGGAAAGGCAAGCTCAACATGTTTGGAAGGTCAATGACAATATAATTTAACTGAGATGTCGGAAAACAATAAACCATTATGTTGTCTTCCTTGTCCAACGTCAACTCTTTTAGCATGTCATACTTAATGAGTGCTTCACAATCATAAAAGATGTCCAAGATAATATATTTATATGTGAACCCCTCTTTCCTTATCACTTCCTATTAATTGCAACAATGACCAAGGCTACGTTCATCAACTCTCAACAACTTTTATGCCTCATACTTTCTATGTGTGAAGTTATCACTATCCATAAGATCAATATGAACTCTTTTGTTCTTTTTATTTTCTCAAGATCATAGCAACATAGCAAAGCCCTTGACTCAACACTAATCTTTATTATAGATAGCACATGGACTCGATTACATAAAGAGATCACAAAGCAAAACTCAAAACTACTTGATATCAAAACTCCAAACTAATAGATCAAGATACTACTAAAAGGATCAAACTAAATAAAGCGGTAAAGATAGGAGTGTGATGGTGATACGATACCGGGGCACCTCCCCCAAGCTTGGCAGTTGCCAAGGGGAGTGCCTATACCAATGTGATTATTTCTTCGGAGGTGGTGAAGTGGGACTTGTTGCACTTTTCTTCTCTAGCTTGCGTCTGAGGCTAAAATTTTCCTACCTCAGATCCTCATTCTCGAGCTCAAGTTTCATTATCTTTTTGCATAGTGTTGCCTTGCTGTCCTGCAAAAAACGTGGTGGGATAGATTGGACCTTAGGGAGGCTTGACTTCTTGAACTCCACATGCATATCACCAGGTTGAGGCAGTGGATTGTCCTCTTCATCGGAGCTTGTCTCCTCCTTCCTCTTTGGATCATAGTCTTCTTCTTCCTTTGTGGTCCAGCCATAATGTTCCATATCCCCATATACTTTTGGGTTTGCAATATAATCAGCCATATAGCTCTCTCCCTCCGAATCTTGGGACGACATCTTGTTCCAAATCTGCAACAGGAACAGCTCGAAACAAAAACAGAGGATAATTGCGTGATACGGTGGTCAAAACCCTCGGGAGTATATATAATGAATTTTTACCGACCAAAATACGTAACATACAAGAAAACGGAGTCCGGGAGGCACACGAAGTGCCCACGAGCGCGCCCTAGGGGGCGCGCCCTCCTCTCTCGTGGGAGCCTCGTGTCCCTTTCGGACTACTTCTTTCTTCCTAAAATTCTTAAATAATCCAAAACTGATCAAAATTGCCATTAGAGTTGTTTTGGAGTCGGTTTACTTACCGTACCACGTACCTATGCCTTTTTGGAGTCTGGAACATTCTGGAAAGTGTCTCTTATGTATTCCTCAGGGGTTATGGTTTCAATAATATTAGTTTCAACATTGATAGGATTACCTGAAATATAATGTTTAATTCTTTGACCATTTACCACCCTCGGATTTGTGCCTTCGAAGTTGTTGATTTTTATAGCACCAGAACGGTAGACCTCCTCGATAACGTAGGGGCCTTCCCATTTTGAGAGAAGTTTTCCTGCAAAAAATCTTAAACGAGAGTTGAACAATAACACATAATCTCCTACGTTAAACTCACACTTTTGTATCCTCTTATCATGCCAGCGTTTGACTTTTTCTTTGAAAAGCTTGGCATTTTCATATGCTTGGGTTCTCCATTCATCAAGTGAGCTAATATCAAATAACCTTTTCTCACCGGCAAGTTTGAAGTCATAATTGAGCTCTTTAATAGCCCAATATGCTTTATGTTCAAGTTCAAGAGGTAAATGCCACGCTTTTCCATAAACCATCTTGTATGGAGACATACCTATAGGATTTTTGTATGCAGTTCTATAGGCCCATAATGCATCATCAAGTTTTTTGGACCAATTCTGTCTAGATCTATTCACAGTCTTTTGCAAAATTAACTTGAGCTCTCTATTGCTCAACTCTACTTGACCACTAGACTGCGGGTGATAAGGAGATGCGATTCTATGATTGACATCATACTTAGCAAGCATCTTACGGAAAGCACCATGAATAAAGTGTGAACCACCATCAGTCATAAGATATCTAGGGACTCCAAACCTCAGAAAAATAACTTCTTTAAGCATTTTAATAGAAGTGTTATGATCAACACTACTAGTTGGAATAGCTTCTACCCACTTAGTAACGTAATCAACATCAACTAAAATATGTGTATAACCATTAGAGGCAGGAAAAGGTCCCATATAATCAAAGCCCCATACATCAAACGGTTCAATAACAAGAGAATAATTCATAGGAATTTCTTGACGTCTACTAATGTTACCTATTCTTTGACATTCATCACAAGATACGACAAACTTACGAGCATCTTTGAAAAGAGTAGGCCAATAAAAACCAGATTGTAGTACCTTGTGTGCAGTTCTGTCTCCAGCGTGGTGTCCTCCATAGAATTCAGAGTGACACTTGCGTAGGATTTGTTCCTGTTCATGCTCAGGCACACAATGTCTAATAATACCATCTACTCCTTCTTTATAAAGGTGTGGATCATCCCAGAAGTAATGTCTTAAATCATAAAAGAACGTTTTCTTTTGCTGGTATGTGAAACTAGGCGGTATATATTTGGCAACAATGTAATTATCATAATCAGCATACCAAGGAGCAGTACGAGAAGCATTGACGACCGCTAATTGTTCATCAGGAAAACTATCATTAATAGGTAGTGGGTCATCAAGAACATTCTCTAGCCTAGACAAGTTGTCTGCAACGGGGTTCTCAGCTCCTTTTCTATCAATAATATGCAAGTCAAATTCTTGGAGCAAGAGAACCCATCTAATGAGTCTAGGCTTAATTAGCATCTTTCTTTTCCATAAGATATTTAATAGCAGCATGATCAGTGTGGATAGTAACTTTGGAATCAACAATATAAGGTCTGAACTTATCACATGCAAACACAACTGCTAAGAATTCTTTTTCAGTGGTAGCATAATTTCTCTGGGCAGTATCAAGAGTCTTGCTAGCATAATGGATAACATTCAATTTCTTATTGACTCTTTGCCCTAATAAAGCACCTACAGCATAATCACTAGCATCGCACATAATTTCAAAAGGTAAATTCCAATCAGGTGGCTGAACAATAGGTGCAGTGATCAAAGCCTTCTTAAGTGTTTAAATGCTTCTACACCATCATCATCAAAGACAAAAGGAATATCTTTTTGCAATAAATTAGTCAGAGGCCTAGAGATTTTAGAAAAGTCCTTAATGAACCTCCTATAAAAGCCGGCATGACCAAGGAAACTTCTTATACCTTTTATGTCCTTGGGACATGGCATCTTTTCAATAGCATCAACTTTGGCTTTATCAACTTCAATACCTCTCTCGGAGATCTTGTGCCCCAAGACAATGCCTTCATTAACCATAAAGTGACACTTTTCCCGATTTAGGACGAGACTAGTGTCTTCGCATCTCTCCAAAACTCGATCAAGGTTGCTCAAACAATCATCAAAAGAGGATCCATAGATGGAGAAGTCATCCATGAATACCTCACAAATCATTTCACAAAAATCAGGAAATATAGCCATCATGCATCTTTGAAAGGTAGCAGGTGCATTACATAAACCAAAAGGCATACATCTATAAGCAAAAGTACCAAAAGGGCAAGTAAAAGTAGTTTTAGATTGATCACCCACAGATACAAGTATCTGAGAGAAGCCAGAATAACCATCTAGAAAGATAATATGTGTGTTTGGATAGCCTTTCTAGCATTTGATCAATAAAAGGTAAAGGGTAATGATCTTTCTTAGTAGCTTTATTTAACTTATGAAAATCAATTACCATCCTATAGCCTGTAATAATTCTTTGCGGTATCAATTCATCTTTATCATTAGGAACAACGGTAATACCTCCCTTTTTAGGGACACAATGGACAGGGCTTACCCATTCACTATCAGCAACGGGATAAATAATACCTGCCTCTCCTTTCTTACCTCTTCCTTCATTTTGGGATTTAATCGTCTTTGAGGATTCTAACTGGTTTGGCATCTTTCTCCACTGAAATTTTGTGTTGGCATAATGTGGGACTAATGCCCTTAAGATCATCCAGAGTATATCCAATAGCAGCTCGGTGCTTCTTCGGAGTTTTCAATAATCTTTCTTCTTCTTTCTCTGAAAGGTTAGCACTAATAATAATAGGATATATTTCTTTTTCATCAAGATAAGCATACTTAAGATTATCAGGTAATGGTTTGAGTTCAAACACGGGATCACCCTTGGGTGGAGGGGGATCCCCAAGAATTTCAACGGGAAGGTTATGTTTCAGCATAGGTTCTTGTTTAAGGAACACTTCATCTATCTCTTCCCTTTCCTTCATAAACATATCGTTTTCATGGTCTAGCAAATATTGTTCTAATGGATCAGTTGGTGGAACAGTAATGGAAGCAAGACCAATAATTTCATCCTTACTAGATGGTTCCCTTTCACGAGGTTGTCTACTAAACTTAGCAAAATTAAACTCATGAGACATATCATCTATGCCAACAGTGACAATATTCTTTTCACAATTAATCTTAGCACTAACAGTATTCAAGAAGGGTCTACCAAAAATAATGGGACAAAAATCATCTTGTGGGGAACCAAGAACAAGGAAATCAGCAGGGTATTTAATCTTCCCACACAAGACTTCAACATCTCTAACAATCCCAATAGGTTTAATGGTGTCCCTATTAGCAAGCTTAATAGTAACATCAATGTCTTCTAATTCAACAGGTGCAATATCGTGCATAATTTCTTTATAAAGATCATAAGGTATCGCATTAGCACTAGCACCCATATCACATAAACCATGATAACAATGATCTCGTATTTTAATAGAAATAACAGGCGTGCCTACAACAGGTCTACGTGTCTTAGTATCGGGTCTAGCAATATTAGCAGTTTCACCCAAGAAAGAGATAACATGTCCATCTAAATCCTCATCTAAGAGATCTTTAATCATAGCAATACCAGGTTCAACATTAATTTGCTCAGGAGGTGTATAGGTCCTAGTATTACTCTTACGAACAACAGTAGAAGCTTTAACATGATCTTTTATCCTAACAAGAAAAGGAGGTTTTTCAACATAAGCAGTAGGAATAATAGGATCACTATATGTAATAGTCTTCTCTTCGACTGTAATAGGTGCAACTACTTTCACTTCATCAGGAGGATTATATTTAAACCACTTATCTTTAGGGAGATCAACGTGAGTAGCAAAAGTTTCACAAAAAGTAGCTACTATCTCAAAGTCAAGTCCATACTTAGAGCTAAATCCACGAAAAGCATCGGTATCCATAAAAGATTTAACACAATCGAACTTAGGTGTCATACCTGACTCCTTACCATCGTTGGAACCCCAATCTTCAGAGTTGCGTTTAATTCTTTCCAATAAGTCCCATTTGAAATCAATAGTCTTCAGCATATAGGAACCAACACAGGAAGTATCGAGCAGGTTGCGATTATCAAGAGAAAGCCGAGCATAAAAATTCTGAATAATCATTTCCCGAGAGAGCTCATGATTGGGGCATGAATACAACATTGACTTAAGCCTCCCCCAAGCTTGAGCAATGATTTCTCCTTCGCGAGGCCAGAAATTATATATGTAATTTCGATCACGATGAACAAGATGCATAGGATAGAACTTCTGGTGAAATTCCAACTTCAGTCGCTTATAATTCCAATATCTCGTATCATCACATAGCCTATACCATGTCATTGAATCTCCCTTCAAAGATAAAGGGAAGACCTTCCTTTTGACAACATCATCGGGAATACCTGCAAGCTTAAATAATCCACAAACTTCATCCATAAAGATAAGGTGTAAGTCGGGATGCAATGTTCCGTCTCCTGCAAAAGGATTAGCTAGCAGTTTTTCTATCATAACCGAAGGAATCTCAAAGTGAATATTTTCATAAGGTTCAGTAGGTTGAGGAGCATCTCTTTGCTCTTCTGGTTGGGGTGAAGATACCCCAAACAAGCCCCTCAAAGGATTAGTTTCCATAGTGACAAGTAACAGAAAATTTCAGCACACTATATCAATGTTTCCTTACCAAGTTCCACTCACCAAGAGCGCTACGCTCCCCGGCAACGGCGCCAGAAAAGAGTCTTGATGACCCACAAGTATAGGGGATCTATCGTAGTCCTTTCGATAAGTAAGAGTGTCGAACCCAACGAGGAGCAGAAGGAAATGATAAGCGGTTTTCAGTAAGGTTTTCTCTGCAAGCACTGAAATAGTAGGTGATAGATAGTTTTGTGATAAGATAAATAGTAACGAGCAAAAAGTAAATAAAGTGCAGCAAGGTGGCCCAATCCTTTATGTAGCAAAGGATAAGCCTGGACAAATTCTAATAATGAAGAAGGAGCTCCCGAGGACACATTGGGAATTATCGTCAAGCTAGTTTTCATCACGTTCGTAAGATTCGCGTTCGGTACTTTGATAATTTGATATGTGGGTGGACCGACACTTGGGTACTGCCCTAACATGGACAAGCATCCCACTTATGATTAACCCCTATTGCAAGCATCCGCAACTACAAAAAGGAGTATTAAGGTAAACCTAACCACAGCATTAAACATATGGGTCCATATCAACCCCTAACGAAGCAACGCATAAACTAGGGTTTAAGCTTCTGTCACTCTAGCAACCCATCATCTACTTATTACTTCCCTATGCCTTTCTCTAGGCCCAAATAATGGTGAAGTGTCATGTAGTCGACATTCACATAACACCACTAGAGGAAAGACAACATACATCTCATCAAAATATCGAACGAATACCAAATTTACATGACTACTAATAGCAAGACTTCACCCATGTCCTCAGGAACAAACGTAACTACTCACAAAGCATATTCATGTTCATAATCAGAGGAGTAATAATATGCATAAAGGATCTAAACATATGATCTTCCACCAAGTAAACCAAATAGCATCAACTACAAGGAGTAATCAACACTACTAGCAACCCACAGGTACCAATTTTTGGTTTTAATACAAGATTGGATACAAGAGATGAACTGGGGTTTTGAGATGAGATGATGCTGGTGAAGATGTTGATGGAGATTGACCCCCTCCCGATGAGAGGATCGTTGGTGATGACGTTGGTGATGATTTCCCCCTCCCGGAGGGGAGTGTCCCGGCAGAACAGCTCCGCCAGAGCCCTAGATTGATTCCGCCAAGGTTCCGCCTCGTGGCGGCGGAGTTTCGTCCCGTAAGCTTGCCCATGATTTTTTCCAGGACAAAACCCTTCATATAGCAGAAGATGGACGCCGGAGACCCACCAGGGGGCCCATGAGATAGGGGGGGGGGGGCCTGTCTCCTGGACAGGGTGTGGGCCCCTGGCCTATTTCTTTTGCCCATAAATTCTTATAAATTCCAAAAAGTTGTTTCATGGAGTCTCAGGTCTTTTGGAGTTGTGCAGAATAGGTTTCCAACGTTTGCTCTTTTTCCAGCCAGAATTCCAGCTGCCGGCATTCCCCCTCTTCATGGTAAACCTTGTAAAATAAGAGAGAATAGCCATAAGTATTGAGATATAATGTGTAATAACAGCCCATAATGCAATAAATATTGATATAAAAGCATGATGCAAAATGGACGTATCACGCCCGCCGTCTGCGTGCATGATGCTCTAGCCCCAGTGGCGGTCCTCCTCAAAGCGGACATCCCGCGTGATTAAAGTCGCCTCCCAATCGGGTCGTAGACCCTGTACCCCTTCGTGCCCGGCTCGTAGCCCAGGAACACGCCAGGAACCGAGCGGCCAGAGAGCTTGTTGACGCCGGGGCCGACGATCTTGACATGGGCGACGCATCCGAACATGCGGAAATAATCCGCGCCAGGCTTCTTCTTGCACCACACCTCATACGGGGTCACACCCTGCAAGCTCCTTGTAGGCGATCTGTTGAAGATGTGCACCACCGTGCGCACCGCCTCGCCCCAGGACGCGCTCGGCACACCCATGCTCTTCATGAGACTGCATGCCATCTCCACGACGGACTGGTTACGGAGCTCGATGACGCTGTTTTGCTGCGGCGTGTACGGCGTCGTTGTGTTCCTCTGGATGCCTAGCTCCTCGCAGTACGCGGTGAATTCATTTGAATTGAACTCGCCGCCGCAATCCGTGCGGAATGCCCTGAGCTTGGCACCGCTCTGCATCTCCACGGGTGCCTTGATCTTCTTGAAGAAGCGGAAAGCCCAGTCCTTGCTCCTGAGCACCTCAAGCCACATGTACCGACTGGTCATCAACAAGAGCAGAAAAAACTTGTTACCTCTCATCGTCGCCGGCGTGATGGGCCCGCAGAGGTCGCCGTGGACGAGCTCAAGCCCCTGCTGTGCGTAGTATGTTGTCGGGGGTGGAAACGTTGTGCGGTGCATCTTCCCGAGAGTACACCCCTCGCAGAACTGCTCGAGGTGTTGTATTGCCGGCATGCCCGGCACCATCACCTTCGCGCCAAGATCGTGCAGCGCACGGAAGTGGAGATGCCCGAAGCGCGCGTGCCAGCGCCATGCTGCAGCGTCGCCCCCTCCCACCAGAAGACACACATGCGCAGCCAAGCTCAGAGCCATGGCGTATAGCCGGTTGCTCGTCCACTGCACCCGTCTCAGGAGCATGCGCCGCCGGTCGTAGAGGCAGAGCACGCCGTCCTCGATCACAGACTTGCACCCGTGCTCGTTGAGCTGCCCCAGGCTCACGATGCTCGTCTGCAGCTGGGGAATGTAATACACGTCCGAGAGCGCACGGTGTTCGCCGTTTCTACAAGAGAACATCACCACGCCGCGCCCGCAGATTTGCGTGACGAAGCCGTCGCCAAAACGCACCGTGCCATGCACGGACTTGTCCACCTGCGAGAGCATGTCACGGCGACCTGTCATGTGATTGCTAGCACCAGTATCCAAATACCAGCGATCGTCATTGGTGGCGACTGGCACCACGTGTGCCTCGTTCAGGAAGACGTCCCTGGGCTCCGGCCCCGGTCCATCCGCCGGGAGCGCGTCCATGGCGACTGCCACATCTGCGACGAGGAGACCTGGCTGCTCGACCTCAACCTCCGCCATGTTCGCTTGTTGCTCATGCTGCTCGCGGTCCTTGGGCCCTTTTTTCGACACTCCTTTGCCCAGTGGCTTGGGATGCCGCAGTAGCGGCAGTTCCGTTTGCGCTTGGGCGTCGACGGCCCGCCGTTGCTGTGGCCACCGCCCTGGCCACGGCCACCCCCGCCTTGGGAGTTCTTTGGCTTGCTGTTTCCGCGCCCACGCCCACGCCCCGCCTCCCGACACCGAGGACGCGCCGCTCTGATCTAGCAGCTTCTCGCGCGCCGCCACGTGTCGGCGGTGAACAACAGCTGTGCACCGGGCGCCGGAGTTTCCTCGCGCTCGCGCTCCTCGACGACAAGGAGCCGGCCGCAAAGCTCCTCGAGGGAGAGCTGTTGGTGTCGACGAGTGACTCAATCGCCACGGCCATCTCCCGGTACGGCCGCGACACCGTCCGCAGGACCTTGAGGACCGCCTTGTGCTCATCGATCGGGTCACCAAGGGCGTCTAGCTCGTCAATGATCGTCCGGAGCCGCATCACATACGACTCGATGCCCTCGCCGTCTTTGTACCGAAGGCTCTGGTACTGCGAGTCTGTGCCTTGGCCTCGCGCACGCGCTCAACCCTGACCCGCATGGTCTTCAGGGTGTCCCGCGCCTGCTTCTCCGTCGGCTTGGCGCCCAGGATGCGCATGAGCTCCGGCGGCACCGGTCTTAGGACACGGCTTCACCACGCGCTACAGCTCGTCGGCCTGCAGCTGCAGCTTGGTGATCATGGCCTAGTCAGGGTAATTCGTGCGTGTGAGCATCATCGGGGGCATGCTGCCGCCGCCGCTATGCACGACGCGCTCGACCACGCGCACCCCTAACGACGTGCCAGGGGTTTCTCAAGCGGCCTGCTCCTCCTCTAGCTGCTTCTTCGCCTTCTCGCCGTCGCTGTCGGCCATCTCTCCGGTGGATCAGACACCGCCGGCGTCCAGGATGGATCGTACACCACCGAGTCTTTGATGCCACTTGTTGTCGCAGAGGCTGACATCGCGGCAAGGAAGAGACGAGAGCGAGAGGGAGCGAGAGGTTGAAGACAGTGGTTTTGTGCTGCGTAACTTATGCAGCTTTCCAGTTGCTTATCTTATTTATCTGAACTCATCAACGAGTCCTGAAAACAAGCAAAGGAAGCGGTCATGCCCGCCGAGCTTACAGGTCGTGCCATCCCATGACGCCCAGACATACAGAGCCCTACGTGCCCGCGGCGACGAATGTGTGATCCATGCCATCCATGGTGATTCCTGCGGTGAGCAGAAGATATGCTTACAACCTAACTGAAAACTGAAGGGAAAAACTAACTGAAGCTCGTACGTGCACAGTCAGCACCAAAATACAGTCAAGCCAACGCCTTGGTGCCATCTCAGCACCAAAATACAGTCAGCACCCGGGGTCACTCTACAGACGCGCCCAGCCCAGAAAATGCCTTGGTGCCGAGATAGATAACTCTGGGGATAGGAGCCCATCCGACGATCCGAGGTGGCAACACCACGCCTCCGCCGATCCAATGCCGCTCCCTGATTGGTCCAAACCAAATCCAGAAATCCTCCGCCACCCCCGCGTCTCCACGAAAAACTTGTGCTACAAATACGTACACGTCGCCCCTCTCCAATTCCCACCACTCACTGAGAGGCACCCAGCAGCAACAGCCGGCTAGGCCACCGTACGTACGGACTCCGATCCGGAGCAGCAGGCATGGCATCCACCATCATGGCCGCCGCCTCCCGCGCCGTCGTCGCCAAGACGCCGTTCCTCAGCGGCCAGGGCCGCGCCGCCAGCGCCAGCCCCCTGCGCGACATCGCCGCCGCGGCCAACGGCAGAATCACCATGGTACGTGCCACTGCCATGAACTAACCACCACGGAAGGAACCCGTCCTAGGAGCTAACGATTGTCTGATGTGTGTACGTGCGCGCGCTCGCAGGGCAACGACTTGTGGTACGGCCCGGACCGCGTCAAGTACCTGGGCCCCTTCTCCGCGCAGACGCCGTCCTACCTGAACGGCGAGTTCCCCGGCGACTACGGCTGGGACACCGCCGGGCTTTCCGCCGACCCGGAGGCGTTCGCTAGGAACAGGGCGCTGGAGGTGATCCACGGGCGTTGGGCGATGCTCGGCGCTCTTGGGTGCGTCTTCCCGGAGGTGCTCCAGAAGTGGGTGGGCGTCGAGTTCAAGGAGCCCGTCTGGTTCAAGGCCGGCTCGCAGATCTTCTCCGAGGGCGGCCTCGATTACCTTGGGAACCCCAACCTCGTCCACGCGCAGAGCATCCTTGCCGTGCTGGGCTTCCAGGTCCTTCTCATGGGCCTGGTTGAAGGCTTCCGCATCAATGGTCTCGACGGTGTCGGCGAGGGCAACGACCTCTACCCCGGCGGCCAGTACTTCGACCCGCTCGGCCTTGCCGACGACCCTGTCACCTTCGCTGAGCTCAAGGTGAAGGAGATCAAGAATGGCCGTCTCGCCATGTTCTCTATGTTCGGCTTCTTCGTCCAAGCTATCGTCACCGGTAAGGGCCCGTTGGAGAACCTGTTCGACCACCTCGACGACCCTGTCGCCAACAATGCATGGGTTTTCGCCACCAAGTTTGCGCCTGGATCTTAGGCTCGCTGGCCGACGCGCCATTGTAAAGTGTAAACTACTCCCATGTGTGTGCAAATAGCAACGAATGGTCGATGTGATCTCGAAATTTGGATGAGTTTTTTGGTTCACTTTCTGATGTGTGTCGCTTATATATTTATCTTGCGATGTGCTCAGCTCTTTCTTGGTGGTTACATTTTGTCAAGTGAAGATGGTGGAGTAACTGACTAGAATAACTATGATGTGAAGCTCGTACCAAAAGTAACATATCAGAGGTTCTTCCCAACCGTACGAAGGATTACATGTCACACATACTAGTGGCTGGGGCGCGCCCCCTGATGCATCATTCTGCGGACTAAACATGTTGAAGGATTTGTTAACGTCTATGAATGACACTGTGTGACTTAGCGAGAAGAGCAGCATTGCAGGTGAGCAACAATGGCATGTTAGTAAATCTGCAGGATAATGAGTCGATTTCAGCATGGAGTATAGCGTTGTAAACTTGTGATAGATAGTGACCGCCTAACCGGAGTACCAGTAGTACTGCTCAACCAAATGACATCTATGTTAAAGGGCATGGGAATATTCATACATACAGAAGACTTGATTGAACTATGCTTTTTATCATCCTTAAAAGTCGTCCCTTTATTCAGAAAGCTCGCAAAGGTTTTTCACTCGGTATACATCAAGTTTATGTGCAACATCCAAGTTTCCGATGAAGCCTGATAAGTAAATCTAGTGACTGGGTAATATGAAGAAATATGTTTCACTTGCTCCCTCAAAAATGGAACAGAAAATTACATAACTTGCATGAAGAGACCAATGCATAGATCAAGCAGTTCTAGTCCGATTTGATGCCAGGGTGTTTTTGGCCAAAGCCACAACGAAAATAATCTAATATCTCTAAATAAAACTCGAATTGGTACCAAATCGTCCAGATCTCAGGAATGGATCTACATCATCAGTCATGCCAGCTTGCTGCTAAAATTGCAGGCAAGCGAAGCTTAGTGATAATTATAAGATCAGCAAAGAAATTCAAATAGAACTGATCAACTTTTGCCATCATCAAGTGAGGATTATGAAGAACAAATCGCTCATGTAAGATCACTGAAATCCGTATAGGCAGAGTCTTACAACAGATAGCCATCGCAAAGTTTATTGATAAAAGAAGACATGCCTTGCATTGGGACTTACAGTATCATAACTTCATAAGTGCCCCACACGTCATCAGGACATAAAGTCTCTCAAACCAACACATTTTTGCCGTGGAATTGATGTCAAAACCTGAAACATTGCAACCAACATCTTTTTCATTATCCTGAATCACTGGGTCACTTTTGCTGACCGTATGATGGGATACGAGTTTCCAATTCAGAAATTCGTACGTGACATCAGTATCATCAACACAAGTTAATTGAATTTTACAGAGGTTGCAAACTTACCATTTAAGGTCTATAGATGGCAGCTCCTTGCGCAGATGGTACGGCACATGGATCACCACAGCGGTCCGGCATTCCTTTTCCCAACAATATCCATCTGAGTACAAACAGAGCACAACCGCATCATTATCTTGTACAACGTTGCCAAATAGACAGACAAGCAGAACAGGTCACAAATAAGTATACAAGTAATTAAAAATACACTTTAAACTAAAACTACTACTTCCAGTTCTAAAGCTTGGTGTGTCACTGCAGCTCCGGCTATGTGTCTAAACATTTGTGGCTTCAGTGTAATGCAAGTGTAATGTATGAGTTCATACTGACACTTGGATGACAAAACCAAAGGAAAAACTATCTATATACTGCTCTGTTTTGTCAAAGAGAAAAAAGAGTGAAATCTTAGTATGCAAGCAGCCAAACTCTTTTAGTTTTGAGAAAGCTAACAATGAAGGATTCCAAGATAATTACCCAATCAGATGCATTGAAGTTCTATCAGTGCCTGTGGTAGTAACCAAGAGTCAGCGCAGAATACATTCCGACCTCCAATGGGAATAACAACCTGATTGGACAAAATGCAATATTAGTTTAGCCTGTATCGCTTGACATTTACAAAATGGATGTCTGGAATAGTAGAATAAATGTATTCTATTTAGCTCAACGTCATGGCGGCATGCCACTTGAACTTCTCTGGCAATTAGCATGATCACCTGAGAAGGTCACAAGGCTCTGTGTGAAAAATTTAGGACAACAATGAACAATATCAGGACCGTACCGGACACCTGTCCAGCATGTTCGACTGCACAGGGCCCCAGCTGAGCAGGGCCCCCAATTTTACTGCTTTTCTTTGAACACTTTTATGTAATTCTCTACTGCTTAATGATTAAGCAAGGCACGGGGTACTAGAACTTATTCAATGGGAACATGCACCGCGACTCATAGCTACTTGATCTCACGCACGCCTCTCCTCCTTCCGATACTCTTTCTCCTTCTATTTCTATGTATAGTAATCTCTTTAACTTCCAGTGAGCATGCAGTGCAAATCCCGTCCTCCATCAAAGGGTTGGTAGATTAATTCCTTCACGGTTTTTCCGAAATAAATCAATTGTTGGAATGTATAGGGACGCTTCATCCTCAATCCAACATCTATTTATTCGATGTGTTCCTATGCTGCCCGACTAGAAATTTAACCAGACTAGCTACTAGACGCATTGCCGCCGGCCACCACATGGTCTTCTTCCCAAGTTCTTTTCATTCCTTTTTGTTTCTATGTTCAATTTCTTTTTTTTACAGGAATAATCAAATGACATTTTGGAGAAGACTGCTTATGAAAAACAAATTGAAGATTTGTGACAGGGAATGCTAGAAGGATGTCATGCTTCTGCTAAATAACGTACTAATTTTGAGTTTTGAGATTCGCCTTTTGAGTATAAAATTTTATTTTCTTAATTGCCATTGGTTATATAAGGGCCTAATTTTGGATTTGGCACGGGGCCCCCGTTTTCTTCGGTACGGCCCTGAACAATATCTGTGCATATTTAAGAAATACTCCCTCCGTTCGGAATTACTTGTCGCATGTATAGATGTATCTAGATGTATTTTAGTTCTAGATACATCCATTTCAGAGACGAGTAATTTGGAACGGAGGGAGTACTACCTTAGGGTCAACATTATGCAGTGCCCCCAATCTTCAGAAGTACCC
The DNA here is from genome assembly GCA_904067115.1 of Aegilops sharonensis. Taxonomy (NCBI): domain Eukaryota; kingdom Viridiplantae; phylum Streptophyta; class Magnoliopsida; order Poales; family Poaceae; genus Aegilops; species Aegilops sharonensis. Next base: position 780,440,010 of record LR880966.1, read on the forward strand.
TTTTGCATTTCGGATTCGAGAGAGGGAGTCAATCTGGAAAAAAGAACCATGGCAGTAGTGTCGCCAGTGCCGGAAGATGAGTACCTACAAGGATAAACATCAGCTCGTCTCTAGACTCTCCGACCGTTAGATCCCCAGATTAATGACAGCAAAGATGTACAAAGGGGCCACCTCCGGTTGTTGTGCTGTTGCTGCTGCCGCGGTTTCATGAGTGAGAGAAAGAGAGTATGCATCTATTAGTTAGTAACCTAATTTGTTTTCATCAAAAAGAGTATCTTAACGCATCAGTATTAACTCTTGGGTCCATCAAGAAAAGGTTGCGTACATGTCCTGCAGGGCTGGAGGTAGACTTCTGCTATTAGTTACAGAAATTGTAAAAGATGCTTCCTGCAAACAAATCATTCAAATAACTATTTTGTTGCTATTACCTACCAGTTTAAACAACTTCAGTGGCACAACAGATATGCAATGAGATTGATTACTAATTCGGCAGTCCTAACTCTTGAGTCCATTCAGAAAAGGTTGCATAGATGTGGAGACACAAACCGGAAATCATGGAGAGGAGGAGAAGAAACACAAGATCAACAACCCATTATCTCATGGACATTTTATCAAACACAACATGCACATAGTAGGGATGACTCAAATCACCTGAATAACCAATGGATCGGAGTAGTATCAGCAGGTGGGAGCAGCCGAGCAGCGGCGCCACAGGCCATGGGACGGCAGGAGTGGGGAGCAGGTCTTGTGTGCCTTCTATCTTTCCCCACCAAAATACGCAGGGTGACTTCCCAAAAATGTCCAATGACACAAGCACTGCCCTTGAAGTAGGATACAGTAACTACCAAACCACCGGACTTGCACGTCAATATATCAAATTATCCCAGGAACTGCTGAATTATGCATGTGTCTACATATGCGTGCAGGCTGAGATATATACAGCTAACCATGCACAGGTCGTGCATAGAGACACACAAGCAAATGATTATGAAGCCTTAAACAGCGGCATTAGAACTTTAGAACACCTAATAAGTTCTAGCAAAACTGAATCTGCCATCTCTAACTATACAGATACTGAGATACAGGGCACAATTTATGTCAAGTATCAGCATCAATATCCACATTATGATCCTATCATGCGCAAATTGTCTGAACATGAATATAATCCATGGACTGAGCATGAAAATAATTTGCCAATCGTTAGAAGCATCCTGCAATTTAGTCTGAATGCGGACTTACTGGATGGTAGACACTGACCCTTCCGAACTGAATGATATATGATCGTGTCCAATGCAGGGACAAGCAAATTAAACAGTGCACATACTGCACGAAGAGTACTCACCGGCAAGGCAGCTCTTTACCTTTCTTTTTAGCTCTCAGTACCTGGCAACAAGGCCGGCCCTCCTCTTGCCCTTGCTGAGGTCCTCAGTTTCTGAGATCTCGGAGTGCTTCTTGTCACTGATCTGATAGACTGCTTTGGATCGGGTAGGTTAGATCATTGGTAATCCTACCTTCTGCGTGGCCTGAAGAGCTCGAGCCGGAGGCCATCGTGGTGAGATGGTCAGGATGACGATGACAGAAAGATGGCGAGGTGGTGGCTGCTTCCCGCGAGCATCGCACTAACCCTAGATCGGTAGGGAATATCGGTGGGGTTTGTGGCGGCAGTGAACTTCGTCTCCCGTACCCCGCCCCCCACCTCTGTTAATATAGCGCGGGTCACAAGGGCCCACCAACCATATGAGCATTGGGCGCCCCCGATCAGGGCGCGAGTCAGGGGCCCGTTCGACCCGATGGGTTCGAACTTGAGGAGATCAACCTAACATTCTCCCCCTTGATCTCAACTTTACTTTTAACCTTATACTTTTTAATTTATTTGTTTCATCACATATTGGTACATAGAGCATGTTTCATCATCACAGCTTAATCGCCGATAGAATCATACAGCTACGACATACATTTTGTTTAGAAACAAATTCTGTTCCATTTGGGCCTCTTATGATCCAGGAATCATAAGGCTTTCCCTTAAACCCATGTCGGCAATGTGTTCCTTGAACACATTGGGTGGTAAGCCTTTCGTAAGAGGATCTGCAAGCATATCCTTTGTCCTTATATGCTCGAGACTTATAGTGTGATCCTAAAGTTTATCTTTCACAACATAATACTTTATTTCTATTGTTTTGGCAGCATTACTGGACTTGTTGTTGTGAGCATAGATAACTGCGGGCTGGTTGTCACAGTACATCTTTAGTGGTTTCTGAATACAATCTACCACTTTCAAGTCGGGTATAAATTTCTTTAGCCATATCGCCTGCCCCGTGGCCTCGAAGCATGCTATGAATTCTGCATACATCATGGATGATGCAACTATCGACTGTTTGGAGCTTTCCACGAAATAGCTCCCCCGGCGAGAGTGAATACGTATCCTGACGTGGATTTTTTATCATCTTTGTCCCCCTGCAAAATCTGGGTCTGAATACCATTTTATCTCTAGGGAATCACATCTCCTGTATGTTAGCATGTAGTCCTTCGTGCCTTGCGCATAACGCAATGCTTTTTTTCCCATCTTCCAGTGCTCTATGCCTGGATTCTCTTGATATATATCTACCGAGTATCCCGGTGATAAAAGCTAAGTCAGGGCGAGTGCACACTTGTGCATACTGTAAACTTCCAACAGCCGAAGCATATGGTACTGCTTTCATTTGATCGATCTTGTACTGGTTCTTGAGACATTGAAATTTCCCAAACTATCGCCCTTGACTATAGGAGCAGGTGTGGCTTTACTCGCATGCATATTATACTTTGGAAGAACCTTTTCTAAATATGCTTTCTGCGATAGTCCTAAGATTCCATTATCCCTATCTCGGTGAATTTCTATGCCCAAAACATATGATGCTTCACCAAGATCTGAGGATAAGAACTACTTTATTTCTTGTAGTAGACTAACATCACTGCTAGTAAGCAGAATATCATCCACATACAAGATTAAGAAAATATATTTCCCATTTTTAAACCTTGCATAAATGGTTATCCTCAATATTTTCTTTAAATCCAAAGCTTTTAATCATTTGATTAAACTTTAGATACCACTGTCTAGAGGCTTGCCTTAATCCATAAATAGATTTCTTCAGGCGGCATCCCATATTTTCCTTGCTTTCCATGATAAAACCCTTGGGTTGTTTCATGTAGACTTTTTCTTTTAAATGACCATTCAGAAATGCCGTCTTAATATCCATTTGATGTAACTCTAAATCAAAACGTGCAACTAATGCCATTATGATTCTGAAGGAGTCCTTACATGAGACTGGCGAAAAAGTCTCATTGTAGTCTATCCCTTCTCTTTGTTTAAATCCTTTTGCCACAAGTCGGGCTTTATACTTTTCTACATTCCCATTAGGGTCATACTTATTTTTGTAGACCCATTTGCAGCCTACTGTTTTGGCTCCTTTAGGAATTTCCTCTAAGTCCCAAACATCTTTGGAACTCATCGATTTCATTTCATCTTCCATTGCCTCTAGCCATTTTGATGAGTTAGGGCTTCTAATGGCTTCTTCATATGTGGTGGGATCACCTTTCATATGAACCACTTTCGTGTTATAAACTTTATAATCAGTAGAAATAGCTGATCTTTTTGTTCTATTAGATCTTCTAAGGGCCTTAGTTTCTGGCACATTATGTGCCTCAACCTCTGGCATTTGTTCTAAAATTTGCTGCTGCACCTCCCTTTCATGCTCAACAACGGTTCAGTCGGCTCCTGACGGACAGGTTCCGGGTGTACCCCCATAGTTGTCATGGGTGGAGTTGCAACTAGTAGTGACAAATATGGCTCCTGAATCATCGGATTAGGTGCATGCACCCTCTTATCCTCAAGATCAATTTTTCGAGCTATCAAGCTCCCCCTCATCATTTCGTCCTCTAAGAAGACTGCATGTCTTGTTTCTACAAACTTTGTATATCTGTCTGGACAGTAGAAACGAAAACCCTTTGATCTATCTAGATAGCCAATGAAGTGGCAACTTACTGTTTTGGAATCTAACTTCGCAATGTTTGGATTAAATATTTTGGCCTCAGCAGGCACCCCCACACTCTGAAGTGTTGTAGGGAGGGTACTCTATCTATCCACAACTCATACAGTGTTTATGAAGGAAATATGCCCTAGGGGCAATAATAAAGTTGTTATTTTATATTTCCTTATTTCATGATAAATGTTTATTATTCATGCTAGAATTGTATTAACCAGAAACTTGATACATGTGTGAATACATAGACAAAATACTTTGTCCCTAGTAAGCCTCTACTAGACTAGCTTGTTAATCAAAGATGGTCAAGTTCCTAACCATAGACATGTGTTGTCATTTGATGAAAGGGATCACATCATTAGTAGAATGATGTGATGGACAAGCGACCCATCCGTTAGCTTAGCATAATGATCGTTCAGTTTTATTGCTATTGCTTTCTTCATGTCAAATACATATTCCTCCGACTATGAGATTATGCAACTCACAGATACCGGAGGAATGCCTTGTGTGCTATCAAATGTCACAACATAACTGGATGATTATAAAGATGCTCAACAGGTATCTTCGAAGGTATTTGTTGGGTTGGCATAGATCGAGATTAGGATTTGTCACTCGGAGTATCGGAGAGGTATCTCTGGGCCCTCTCGGTAATGCACATCATAAGAAGCCTTGCAAGCAATGTGACTAATGAGTTAGTTGCAGGATGATGCATTACGGAATGAGTAAAGAGACTTGCCGGTAACGATATTGAACTAGGTATGAAGATACCGACGATCGAATCTATGGCAAGTAACATACCGATGACAAAGGGAATAACGTATGTTGTCATAACTGTTCGACCGATAAAGATCTTCGTAGAATATGTGGGAGCCAATACGAGCATCCAGGTTACGCTATTGGTTTTTGACTGGAGAGGCGTCTCGGTCATGTCTACATAGTTCTCGAACCCGTAGGGTCCGCACGCTTAACGTTCGATGACGATTTGTATTATATGAGTTATGTGATTTGGTGACCGAGTTGTTCGGAGTCCCGGATGAGATCACGGACATGACGAGAAGTCTCAAAATGGTCGAGAGGTAAAGATCGATGTATTGGATGATAGCATTCGGACACCGGAAGTGTCCCGGAATGTATCTGATACATATCGGAATACC
>LR880966.1:780445628-780462117 GCA_904067115.1 Aegilops sharonensis
GCCATATGGGCCTTAGGAGGGAGCACACCAGCCCTCAAAGGGGTGGCGCCCCGTCCCCCAAGGAAGGAGGCTGAATAGGACTTGGAGGAGGGGGCGGCGCCCCCCTCTTTCCTTCTCCCCCCTCTTCCCTTCTTTCCCCCTCTGGTAAAAGGAAAAGGGGGGGATCCTACTAGGAGCCCAAGTAGGATTCCTCCTACTTGGGTGTGCCTAGGGCTGGCTCCCTCCCCCTCCCTCCTTTATATACATGGGGAGGGGCGCCTAGAACACACATCAACTATTCCTAGCCGTGTGAAGCGTCCCCCTCCACAGTTTACGCCTCCGGTCATATTCTCACAGTGCTTAGGCGAAGCCCTGCGCAGATCACTTTACCATCACCATCACCACACCGTCGTGCTGACGAAACTCATCTACTTCCTCGACACTCTGCTGGATCAAGAGCTCGAGGGGCGTCATTGCGCTGAACGTGTGCAGAACTCGGAGGTGCCATACGTTCAGTACTTGATCGGTCGGAACGAGAAGAAGTTCGACTACATCAACCGCGTTCGCAAACTCTTCCGCTTTCGGTCTACGAGGGTACGTGGACACACTCTCCCCTCTCCTTGCTATGCATCTCCTAGATAGATCTTGCATGAGCGTAGGAATTTTTTTGAAATTGCATGCTATGTTTCCCAACAGTTTTGGGCACCGACTTGCTTGGTACTCTATTGAGAATGTGAATGGATGTTTTAAGCGCCTCCATCCATAATCCCAATGGCAAGGTGGAGTAACTCATCATGTTGCGTACCATATCCATAAGTGTACGGTTACGCCTTTCAGCTACTCCATTTTGCTAAGGCTCGCCCGACATTGAGTACTGGGCTACTATGCCAGTCTCCTGCAAGAAGATTGCAAAAGGTCCAGGGACTTAGCCATATGGAGTGTGCCGACCGTAGTACTCTCCCCTCACGGTCGGGTCTTACTATCTTTATTCTTTTATCATGCTGATTTTCAACTTCATCTTTGAATATCTTACATTTATCCAATGCTTCAGATCTTTCTTTGATTGGATAAATATAACCATAGCGAGAGTAATCATCTGTGAATGTTATGAACGAGTCATAGCCATCCACACTTTTCACTGGAAATGGTCCACAAATGTTAGTGTGGATGATTTCTAGTGTGGTTGTGCTACGGTTTACATCCTTTTTGATTTGTTTTACATACTTTCCTTAAATGCAATCTATGCATTGTTCTAAGTCTGAGAACTCTAACGGGGGGAAGAATTTCACTTTTAACGAGTCTTTCTATTCTCCCCTTGGAAATATGGCCCAAACGACAGTGCCATAATTTCGATGAGTCGTTAGCTCTCTTTCTTTTCTTTTGTTCTTTATTCAACGCGGAAACATGCTCATTCATATTGCACATAGAATACACTTTTTCATGGAGTGATAAGAAATAAAGCTCATCGTGTAGGAATGAAACACCCACATGAGTACTATTAAACCATATGGCACATTTGCCATGTCCAAAATGACATTCATAATAGTCTTTATCCAAAAAGAAAACACTAATCAAGTTTCTGTGACATGAAGGAACATATAAAACATTTCTAAGTAGAAGCTTGAATCCATCAGCTAACTCCAAGGAGATGTCGCTGACAGCTTCAACTTCTGCTTGAATTCCATTTGCAACTTCAATGCATCTTTCGATTCTTCGCGTAGTCCATGTCGAATGGAATCCCTGTAAAGAATTTGCAATATGAACAATTGCTCCTGAGTCAATCCACCAAGTAGATTTCAAAAACTGTGTATACAAGGATTCATTTGCAAAGGAAATGTATTGTTACCTCTCTTTGCCATGATTGACTTTAGCCAATCAGGGTTATCTTTCTTGTAGTGCCCAATCTTCTTACAGTGGAGACATGTATCCTTGTCGACTGGAAGAGACTTCTGCTGGTGCTGATGCTGCGTGTGGGCTTTTCCATGTGGCTTTGAAGGGGAACCTTTGCTATTTTGATTATAATTCTTTTTCTTATCATCCTTCACATAGTTGAGAGAACCACCATGTGAGGCTTTAAGTCTTTCCTCTTCTTGGACACACATGCTATAGTCTTTTCTGTGTCTCATTTTTCAGGTGACATATTGTAGTTGACAACAAAGGTGTCAAACTCTTTTGGCACTGAAGCCATGACCAGGTGGACCAGGAGTGCAGATTTGAGCTCCAAATCCTCATCCATGGGCTTAAGCTTAACTGCCATGTTGCTCATCCTGAGGATGTGCTCTATTATTCCATGACCACCACCTGTGTAGTTTTCTGTCACCAGTTGCTTTAACAACTAGGTGGCGTATATCTTTGAAGAACCAGTGAATTGGTTCTTTATCTTTGTAAGAAACTCCCATGCGGAAGTGCACTCTACAATTGATCCCACAATGGCGTTCTCAATTGTATTCTTTATAAATGCCATGCACTTTTTGTTGGCGGTGAGCCACTTTTAGTTTTCGAGGGTAAACGACATCTCCAATGGAGCATGATCCCTCTTCTCTTTCGCCCATGCATCTTCATCATCATTGGCATCTCTGACTGGCTATGTAGGTCTGACCGGTTGTGGGGATTCCACAACCCAGTCCACCTCAGTGCAGACAAAGTCCAAATCAACTTTCTTTCTCCATTCGATGTAGTTATCACCTTGGAGTGTGGGAACATCTTTTAGGCAACTCATCAAGTGGTAACCTCCTTCTGCCTGGCCTAACGAGCTCGAGCCAGAGGCCATCGTGGTAAGATGATCAGGACGGCGATGACAGAAAGATGGCGAGGTGGTGGCTGCTTCTCGTGAGCACCACACTAACCCAAGATCGGTAGGGAATATCGGTGGGGTTTGTGGCGGTGGTGAACTTCGTCTCCCGTGCCCCGCCCCCCACCTCTATTAATATAGCACGGGCCACAGGGGCCCACCAACCATATGAGGGTTGGGCGCCCCCGATCAGGGTGCGAGTCAGGGGCCCGTTCGACCCGTTGGGTTCGAACAGGAGGAGATCAACCTAACATGATCTTCCAGTTGGCACCCATGCAGACGATTACCTTGGCGGCCTTCCACTCGTCGATGACGGTGACCTCCATCCATGAGCGCCTCTCCTCGTGCTCAATACCAACATCCATGTCTGCCCCGTGGCGCTTCCTGGCCTTGGCGTTGTCTTTCTCGTCCTTGTTGGCGGACTTGACGTTGGGGCGAGGAGGGGGTCGATACTGCTTGTGGAAGGGCTTGAGGGGGTGGTTGGATCACGGTGCAGAGGGGCGGAGGTGGAGGCTCTAGGCGTTGCACGACGGGGTGCGTCGGCGATCGACCATGGTGGTGGGTGGTAGCGTGGCCCTGGGTGGATTGATTGGAGGAACTCCCGGGAGACAAGGTGGGAGGTTAGTTGGCCCAAGCTGAGACGAGCCGCCGGAGGCCACCAGAGCTTCACCGGTGATGAAGGGACGCCGGGCCCGAAACCCTAGCCAGGGTTGAGGGTCAGGAGCAAGCGTGGGAGGCCTATAGCGAGGGATTTGGACGGATGGGAGGAAGGAGCAGGGCAAGGGAAAGTCGTTGGTGTGCCACCCGATGCCAGGACCCGCTGGAATCAGCTGGCGTGGGTGGCGGCGGCAGCGAGGAAAGCTCGCCAGAGAGGAAGGAGGGGAGGCTTGGGTGAGAAGGCGGCCAGGGGAGGGCGTATCTGGGCAAGGAAAAAGAAATCCAACACCCGGCCACATTTGGCAACGACGGAGACGTTCACGCCTTTTTTTCATGTTACTGTGCAAATCCGACGTGGACACTTTGAGGAGACACCTGTGCCGCGTACGTTAATGTGTTGGATTCTCCATAACATTAAGCTCCCTAGTTTTAAAGAGCCCACATTCAATTGAGGTCTCCATATATAATTGGATCATTCGATTTTGACCAGGTGAACAATTTCTCAAAGGTCGCTCATTCAATTTTTTTATACTATACATTATGCTTCCTAATTTTTAAGGACTCACAATTAATTGAGGTATTCAATTTGGAATTGGGTCAACCAATTTTGACCGAGTCAACACTTTCTTAAACTCTTCCATTCAATTCTTTTAATTCAGTTTGTTTCCTAATTTTGAAGTTGTTTCATTCAATCGAGGTATTATTTTGGATTTGATTTATGATTTTGATCGGGCCAACGATTTTTCAAATCAATCAGCAACAACCCGTCTATAAAAACATATCAACCCCGCGGAGCCTCGCACCACCTGGAAAAAAGAAGTGCTGCCATGTGATATTATATCACCAATATAGTAATACATATGACCATCGACTGAGAAATTTCCCCACATAAATATAGACTGGTTAGCGGATAACACAGAATCATGCTACGAAAGGCCCATCAAATCACCGCATTGTAAATAAAAATAAAACACACTCTATCATCTCCCTCACCCGCCAAACTAAATATTTCATCAGTTCCAAAATATAAGGGGTATTAGTTTTGTAGAAATTCAAATTTCTTTAACTTTGACCAAGTTCAGAGAAAAAATATCGACAACCACAATATTAAAAAAAAGCATGAAAATTCATTTCATGATAAATTTAAAAATACTGATTTGATGTTATGAATTTCGATATATTTCTCTACAAATTTGACCAAACTTAAAAGGTTTAATTTTTCAAAAAAGCAATGCACCTTATATTTTGAAACAAAGTGATTTTTTTTGAAGAAACCCAACAACATCAACGGCGCAGCAAAGCGCGCCCAACCCTTCTAGTGCATCACTAATCCTACTGCTAGACCCAAAGGCCACATAATTTGACGCCTCCACATGCTAAAGAGATCCAACGGGCGGACCACAAACAAAATGAAGGTTGTGCACGCTCTAGATTTTTTTTATCTAATCCAATTGTCATATAATATATGGCAACAGAATAACATAAAATGCTCAGTCAAGTCTCACAACATTATCGTTCAGGAAATATATTTCAAATTTGCCATACTACAATGCAAATAGTCCTACATATAGGTTATGTGCTAGCAGGAATAGGACTTGAATGTATTTTAGTTGAGAGATATATATGTGATCTTGTTTAGTTTATTCAGGCACATACTAACAAGTACTCCCTCTGTAAAAAATATCAGAGGGTTTTAGTGATCTAAACACTTCTGTATTTCCTTACAAAGGGAGTAGTTCACTGAGTGAAGACTTAGCATTAAACAACCAGAACCTGAACCCAACTGCTATCTGCTACCGGATGTCTAAATTGAATCATTGCATCCCTACACATGGAATCATGGTTCAGCTTAGTTCACATGAAATGGTTCACTTAGGACAGGTTACTGTAATGTAATTTCAGAGATGTACTGATACTGACTATACCCATTGTAGATAGCTGGCACTGATAAACAGAGCAAAGTCACATTGATTGCCACGGGACACCCGACACACCTGCTAGGTCCGCCACCGCCAACGGGTAGCCTTATAGATAACCTGCAAAAGAATTATAACTCAAACATTGTTAAAACCATGGTATCTAGATAATTCCAAATAGCTCAATCCAAAGCATAGTGTGAACTACCACCCACAACAATCTAGCAATAATCCACGCTTAATTTAAAAGCTTTCTAGAAGTAAGATCAACACACCTTGCGGTTTGAAAATCAAACTAAGAGAGGCCATTACCTATTCATGGTTATTTCAATCACAAAGTCACGATATTTTCGTTATAGAGTTAGTTTTCATTGTCCAAAATAGTTTACCAAAATAATTAGAGATAAAAATTGGGGATGTGTGTAGCTACCACCATGGGAAAATTATTTCCGATCAAACTAAACACCATGTTTAATTTAACTCGGGAAAACAGTTTAAACTAAGCACCATGCCTAATCTATAAGTTGTTTGAGGATACTTTAAAACCTAAGCATACTATAGCAAACACAGGTGGCATGAAAGCACTATAGAGATTTATTCCAAAAGAGATAAAAGAGCATGATCATGGTGAGTTTTTTTATTTTTTCAGTATTAATGCAAGTGGGATGGATATACGAAACCAAACATGTTATGGATGATAAAATTAAATGGGACGAATGTGTGGAGTAAAGTAAATATGCGGTGGAATGCAAAAGATAACTACTCATCAAATTTGAAGTCCATGAGCAATACTTTCTCACCTTTATTTGATCATACTTACCATGGCTCACATGATGGAATTTGTGAGTGATGCAACGTCTTTGTTCCCATCACTGATATGAATTGAATTCTTGTGATGTTGACCTCTTTCTCCAATCTTGGATTCTTTAATGTGTTTCTTGTGGAACCTTTTCCAGAAGATCTCAAACTGGTAATTCATTACCCTGCATAAGATATAAAAGTAGACAAACAAGGGTAATCCTGCTAGAGCAGGGGTTAATGGTTATTTCAATCACATTACTAAGTACAAGTTTATCAATATTTCTTTTAATTGCCTAGCTACCTTCCCTGGCAACGGCGCCAAAAATGCTTGTTGACTCTGCTTAGCGCATCACTAAATTAGCAACGGCGCCAAACAACATTGGTAAAGAATTAACATGTCACTAATATATTAGCCACCTTTTAATTACCTATATCTCTTAGCTGTCAATCAGGTTTTCATCCTTGATTATATATATATAGCTAGAAACATAATGGTACTGAATAAAATATATATCATATGGCTAAGCAGAATAAATAAAGATAAATATGATTAATAAAAGTTCTGTAAGCAGACAAATAAGTATACCAATTATAGCATTTTACCTAGAGTATTACCAGGTTGACAATTTATATTTTACCATTGGGGATGTCTGGCCGGGCATATGTTGAAACTTATACGATAACGTAAAAGCAAACCATAACCATAATTCTACTAATAACAGGTGCAAGTCATAAGATAAAAGATATAAATGATAAACATTGATCAAGCATTATGATAAATAACTAGTTCACATCAGAGTCATTCTATTCTGGCAATAGCATGTATTATATAGGAAGTTAGAAGAAAGATTTCTAAGTTATTCTATAACTACACATCAAAGCATACTTCAACTAGTGCAATCACATCTAGCAATCATTGTTAATGTTACTACCATATCCATGCATAACGAACATCACTAAAAGAGGATTGCAACTAACTACGCCCCGCTGTTGCGACCCCGATCTACCGATTTCTATATACGGGGGGTGGCCTACAAAGGAATCCACGGGTCTTGGAATGTCACACCCGCGAACTACCACATGTTCCCGACATACAGAGGGCATCCGCAAATATGTAATATATCTAAGCACCATGCTTACATAATACATATCACTCACCCTTAGTACTAAAGGATGAGCGCTATACAAACTTATATATGCATATAATGATAAAGTAACTATGCTAGACATATAATCAAAGTAGACAATGAACATTGCAATCAAGAATATAATATAGATGAATAATATTATCAATTGCATGAACATAATAAAAACACAAATAAGAACTAGATGAATTAGACGAAGAACACGAAGAACTAGATGAACTAGACAGTGAACTAGATCAAGAACTAGAATAAAGTAGAACACAATATATAATGAAATAGAATAAAGTAGAGTATACAATAAGATAAGAAACAAGACCTAATCATGCTCTTCATGAATCCATAATCCAAGCCCTAATCAACTTGAATCCTTCTAATCCTATACTAATTAGCTACTCGCTCAAGAACTAGAACTAATCTGATAAACTAGGGTTTATGGCTCTGCATGGCTTGATCTCAAATGACTTGATAATGAATTAGCGTTTCTGGGGGAGGTTCTACCCCTTTATTTATAGTCCCGAGGGATGAACCTTGGTCGTCCGATCAAACCGACCTTTACCAACGGTGTAGATGCGGTCTCATAGGTTGGTGGAGGAAGCTTCTAGAAGACAGGCGTGATTGGGCTCAGGCCCAGACCGGCCAGCATGGCCCAGGCCGGCTGGCCCATCACAGTTGGTTTTCGGGCCCAAGTTCTGTGGACTGCCTCCTGCTGTCCCTTGACGCCTCGTGATGTCAATTGCGCCTCGTATTTTGCATATTTCTTTGACGATTAAGTCATCCTTTGATGTTTTTGCAGATATACCTGCAGAAAATAGTAATTCACCAAAACTCGTGGAATCTGTTAGTTTTAACCCTATTATTACTTCATTTGATCCATTTCATATGCTTATTTGACTATAAAAAGTTGACGCTACCAATGGTCAATAGTCGCCAATTTATACTTCAGTCGCTATCAGGCCGAGGTTTGGGCTTGTTTGGGCCTCTTCCATACTTTTTCAGGCGGGTGATTTTCCGTGGCGGTTTCTTTATAATCGATTTACCATGGCGGTTTTTATAACCACCATGGTTAATAAAAAACCGTCATTGTTAATCGAGGAATTAACCGCTGCGGTTTGCGCAAATAACCGCCACGGTTAAGATTTGCCAAACGCCATGCAAAATCTTTTGTGTAGTAGTGAACGTTAGCGGAGTCCTCGGCCACACCCAACGCAACCCCGGCAGCCTTCTGCAACATGTGCCTTGGCGGCCGCTTGCTCTCGCCCCCACATTTGGCGCATGTGGCACCACCCCGTGGCGTGGCCCCGGTGCCGGTGGCCAGATCTGGCTCTATGGCTGTAGTTGGCAAGGTGGAAACGACCGGCTACCTTAGAGCATCTTCAGTCGCGTCCCAACAGGCCTTCCACGGCAATTTTTAGCGTCGGCGACCGAAAATCGGCTCAGTCGCATCTCCAGGATCTCATTTAGCGTTGGTTTGGGCCGAATTAACAGCCGACGACCCCGAGCCGAACCCAAGCGCCCGGGGGTCGCCTGGAGGCGCCGGCAGAAGCGAAAAGGGGCGTGGGGCCGCTCTGTCGGCGAGAGGAGGCCCTTTTCCTGCCGTTTCCTCCCGCTTTCCCCCTCGGCTTCCCTCTCATTCTCCATTCGTCCTGCCAATCTCCTCCTCCTCCCTTCCAAGCCGGCCGCCATGCCGCCGAAGAAGTACGTAATCCCCCGCGCCGCGATGGATACCACAACCGCCGCCGCCACCCAGCCGAAGCAGAGGAAGTAGAGGGCGCCGCCGTCCAAGCCCCCAGGCATGACTAACGCCGACTGAAACGCGGAAGTTCAGCGCCGGGAGGCCGTCACCGCCGATAGGCGCAACAGGGCCAAGATGGCCCGGGACAGGGCAAAGCTCGCGGCTGCGGCGGTGGCGAAGCAGGCGAAGCGCTCGGCCGAACAAACCGAGGCGGCTCGTGCGGGGATGATGAATCCACCTGGCGGCCACGACCCGTACGCGTCCTGGAGCCAACAAAGCGTCGGATCTCCGGTCGGCTTGTCGTTGTCGCCGCAACCTGGGGCTGCACGCCGTCGCCGGGCTACTCCGACAGCGACGTGCACGGCGGGTTCAACCCCAACACCACCTTCCCACATAGTCACCCGGCCCAAGGCACGCCCTCGCCCGCCTCCGCCGGCGTGCAGTACCCTTCGTACACCTACTCGCCGCCGGCCTACGCAGCCTCCCCGACGCCACCTCTCCGCCATGGCGCGCTTCTCTTCTCACAAGCCTCCTCGTCGCATCTCGACGACACCAATGCGACGGAGGCCGACATGGAAGACATCATCATAGCCAGCTCGGCTGCCGCCGCCTCCCCCGGGTTCACTTCCCAAGACGACACAATTGACCTCAATGATGACATGGATGGCGAGCTCGACTATGGCGAGGAAGAGCCGGAGGAGGAGGAGGAGGAGCCTGCTCTGGCGAGGAAAGGTAAGAAGAAGAAATGGGCGGCTAGGACCGGCGAGCCGCGCATCAAGTTGGCGTCCAAGGAGGACGAGTGCCTCGCCGAAGCGTGGAAAGTCGTTTGCCTCGACCCGATTACCGGCACGAACCAGAGCGTCAACATGTATTGGGATCGCATCAAGGCCGAGTTCGACGAGCGCAAACTCGTCGACCCCTACTTCAAAGGCGTCTACATGCAGTGCGGGTAGAAGGCGATGGCGAACCATTGGGGGCTTATCCAAACGGCGTGCAACAAATGGCATGGGATCGTCGAGGAGATCACGGCTTGCCCGGAGAGTGGAGCCAGTCTCGAGGATTAGGTACAACACACCGGCCTCTCCCTATTCTTTTCTCCGTGTGCGCGCCCGCCGACTGATGTTCCTTGGTGCAGCTGCTACGGATGTTCGCCATGTTTCGCCAGGACAACAACGACCAAAAGTTCAAGTATCTCCATGTCTTCAAGAGGATCGACAAGTGCGAGAAGTGGGCGGATGTTCGGCGCACCCTCGCCAAGGCCAAGGAGACGTACAAGCCAGACGCGCCGATACCGGGCGCGGCCAACGGGCGCCCGGACGGCAACAAAGGGGCCAAGAAGGCGAAACACGCCGAGTCGGCTACCGCACGTGTGCAATTGTCCATCGAGCATTGCCTCGCTGACGCCAAGAACCGGGCCGCCCTGCGGGAAGAGAAAACCGAGGTGCAGTGGTCGGCATTGATGACGAACAGCGTCGTCAAACTCGACTTGCTCCGGACCAACGTCGACTTGCTCCAGACCAACATCGACTTGCTCCAGACCAACGTCGCCGCGAAGAAGAGGAACATCGACCTGGCTTTCCTGATGGGCGACGCGGACATGCTCCAGAGCGGCGACGAGAAGCTCAAGGCGTGGTACCTGGCGGAGCGCGGCCTCATCCTGAACCAGATACCGGCGACGCCACCGCCAAGCCCGAGTGATGATGCCTCCGCGGCGCCCGGCAGCACAGAAGCCGCGCCGACGCCGCCCAGCACAGAAGCTGCGTCGATGCCGCCCGGCCCACGACACCGACGCCGACTCCTCAAACGCCGGAGGCTGACACCGCCGTTTAATGCATTCCCTGTGTGTCCTTTCTTTTTGTGCGCCGAACTTTTTATTTGATCAACGAACTGTGGCAAGGTGATGATCACCGAACTGTTGCGCCGATTGCCGGATTGTGGCCTTTTTCGGGAGCGGAAAAGAACCAAGTTTGAATATGCGATGCCTTGGGGGCGGCACCTAGGGGCATGGCTGGGGCCTTGATCGCCCTCAGGGCCTAAAAATCGCCGGGTGAGCGTCCGAAAGAGCGCCGGCCTATGCGCTGGAGGCCGAACGAGTAGAGATGCTCTTAGGCAGTGGCCACGTCGGCCTGTGGCTGGCCTGGCCATGGCCGGTTTTGGAGGCCAGAATGGTACTATGGCTGCGGTCAGCTCCTACATCTGGCAAGTTCTGGCTCCTTGCTCGCGGGGGCATGTTTGAAGGTGGTACCCTTGCGCCTGTGGTTGAATGATCTCTAGGTGAAAACGCTGCCCAGCTTCCCGTGTCGGGCCGGTGGCAGTGACAAAGCCTATGTCACCTACCTTCTTGAAGGCATCGCCGAAGCGTCTATTTGACATGTGTATCGTTGGGGCTGGTTTTGGGACGAAAGTCCTTTTTGTGCACTCTTCCCAATGTCATTGGTGTCTGCGGATGTCATCCCCTTTTTGAAGGCTTCGTTGGGGCGCTTCTATTGTCATTAGAGCATCTCTAACAACCTCGCTAAATAAGCGCCGCACCGCAAATTTGTGCTCTTTAGCGCGCGCACAATCGATATCCGGGCTTCAATGGACGCGCAATAAGCGCGCGCGGCATATAGAGTTCAGCACGCGGTCCGAATCGCCATCGCGCGCTGTTTATTTAGTGCGCTCGCTTTCGCGCGCGCACTCTCTCCGCCGCGCCAACTTCGCCCCGCCCGCGCCGCCGCTGGCAAATTGACTCGATGGACGCCCGCACCGGCACCCCCCTCACCCCTTCCTACACCCGCGACCCCTCCGCCGCCGCCGCAAACCCTGGCGCGGGGAGCTTTGGCTTCGCCTCCGCCGGTACGGATGACCTCGGTGGCGGGTGGTGTCACGCCGGTGCCCACCGTGAAGCCACGTGCCCCCCTCTCGTGTTGGGGAACGTAGCAGAAATTCAAAATTTTCCTACGTGTCACCAAGATCTATCTATGGAGAAACTAGCAACGAGGGAAGGAGAGTGCATCTACATACCCTTGTAGATCGCTAAGCGGAAGCGTTCAAGTGAACGGGGTTGATGGAGTCGTACTCGTCGTGATTCAAATCACCGATGATCAAGTGCCGAACGGACGGCACCTCCGCGTTCAACACACGTACAGCCCGGTGACGTCTCCCATGCCTTGATCCAGCAAGGAGAGAGGGAGAGGTTGAGGAAGACTCCATCCAGCAGCAACACAACGGCGTGGTGGTGGTGGAGGAGCGTGGAAATCCCGCAGGGCTTCGCCNCTTTGTCTAGCGGTATTGTACTTGCCCGAGATTCGATCGTCGGTATCCCGATACCTTGTTCAATCTCGTTACCGGCAAGTCTCTTTACTCGTTCCGTAACACATCATCCCGTGATCAACCCCTTGGTCACATTGTGCACATTATGATGATGTCCTACCGAGTGGGCCCAGAGATACCTCTCCGTCTACCGGAGTGACAAATCCCAGTCTCGATCCGTGTCAACCCAATGGTCACTTTCGGAGATACCTGTAGTGCACCTTTATAGTCACCCAATTGCGTTGTGACGTTTGATACACCCAAAGCACTCCTACGGTATCCGGGAATTGCACGATCTCATGGTCTAAGGAAGAGATACTTGACATTGGAAAAGCTCTAGCATACGAACTACACGATCTTTGTGCTAGGCTTAGGATTGGGTCTTGTCCATCACATCATTCTCCTAATGATGTGATCCCGTTATCAATGACATCCAATGTCCATGGTCAGGAAACCGTAACCATCTATTGATCAACGAGCTAGTCAACTAGAGGCTTACTAGGGACATGGTGTTGTCTATGTATCCACACATGTATTGCTGTTTCCGGTCAATACAATTATAGCATGAATAATAAACGATTATCATGAACAAGGAAATATANAAGTGAACGGGGTTGATGGAGTCGTACTCGTCGTGATTCAAATCACCGATGATCAAGTGCCGAACGGACGGCACCTCCGCGTTCAACACACGTACAGCCCGGTGACGTCTCCCATGCCTTGATCCAGCAAGGAGAGAGGGAGAGGTTGAGGAAGACTCCATCCAGCAGCAACACAACGGCGTGGTGGTGGTGGAGGAGCGTGGAAATCCCGCAGGGCTTCGCCAAGCACCAAGGGAGAGGAGGAGGATGAGAGGCAGGGCTGCACCAAGAGGAGAAGTTCTCGTGTGTGTTGGGCAGCCCAAAACCTCAAGTATATATAGGGGGAAAGGGGGGCTGCGCCCCCTTTAGGGTTTCCCACCCCAAGG
Organism: Aegilops sharonensis; assembly: GCA_904067115.1. Classification (NCBI taxonomy): domain Eukaryota; kingdom Viridiplantae; phylum Streptophyta; class Magnoliopsida; order Poales; family Poaceae; genus Aegilops; species Aegilops sharonensis. The sequence continues at coordinate 780,458,911 of LR880966.1, forward strand.
GGTGCGGCCAGCCCTAGATGGGACTTGGGGGCGGCCAAGAGGGGGAGGAGTGCCTCCCAAGTCAAGTGGAGGCCCTCCCCCTTAGGGTTTCCCCCTTCCCATGCGCATGGGCCTTGGGGGGGCTGGTGCCCTTGGCCCATTATGGCTAGGGCGCCCCCCTACAGCCCATGCTACTGTATTGGACGTGGTGGAACAATTTCCGGACCTCCGGACCCCTCCGGAATCCTCCGGAACCTTCTAGAAGCTTCCCGGTACAATACCGAAAAAACCCGAACTTTTTCCGGAACCCGAACAACAACTTTCCATATATAAATCTTTACCTCCGGACCATTCCGGAACTCCTCGTGACGTCCAGGATCTCATCCGGGACTCCGAACAACATTCGGTAACCACATACAAACTTCCTATATAACCCTAGCGTCATCGAACCTTAAGTGTGTAGACCCTACGGGTTCGGGAGACATGTAGACATGACCGAGACGTTCTCCGGTCAATAACCAACAGCGGGATCTGGATACCCATGTTGGCTCCCACATGTTCCACGATGATCTCATCGGATGAACCACGATGTCAAGGACTCAATCGATCCCGTATACAATTCCCTTTGTCTAGCGGTATTGTACTTGCCCGAGATTCGATCGTCGGTATCCCGATACCTTGTTCAATCTCGTTACCGGCAAGTCTCTTTACTCGTTCCGTAACACATCATCCCGTGATCAACCCCTTGGTCACATTGTGCACATTATGATGATGTCCTACCGAGTGGNTCGCCATGTGATTAACACTGATAGGTCACATCGCCATGTGACCAACATCCAAAGAGTTTACTAGTGTCTTAAACTAGTTCACATCACCATGTGATTAAGTCTCAATGAGTTCTGGGGTTTGATCATGTTTTGCTTGTGAGAGAGATTTTAGTCAACGGGTCTGAACCTTTCAGATCCGTGTGTACTTCGCAATTCTCTATGTCATATTGTAAATGCTGCTTTCACGCTCCACTTGGAGCTATTCCAAATGGTTGCTCCACTATACGTATCTGGTTTGCTTCTCAGAGTCACTCGGATAGGTGTTAAAGCTTGCATCGACGTAACCCTTTACGCCGAACTCTTTATTACCTCCATAATCGAGAAACATGTCCTTATTTACTCAAAGGACAATTTTTGACCGCTGTCCAACGATCCATTCCTGGATCATTCTTGTACCCCTTGACTGACTCATGGCAAGGCACACTTCCGGTGCGGTACACAGCATAGCATACTATAGAGCCTACGTCTAAAGCATAGGGGACGACCTTCGTCCTTTCTCTCTTTTCTGCCGTGGTCGAGCTTTAACTCTTAACTTCATACCTTACATCTCAGGCAAGAACTCCTTTTTTGACTGATCCATCTTGAACACTTTCAAGATCATGTCAAGGTATATGCTCATTTGAAAGTACCATTAAGCATTTTTGATCTATCACTATAGATCTTAATGCTCAATGTTCAAGATAGCTTAATCCAGGTTTTCTATTGAAAAACATCTTTCAAATAACCCTATATGCTTTCCAGAAATTCTACATCATTTCTGATCATCCATATGTCAACAACATATACTCATCAGAAATTCTATAGTGCTCCCACTCACTTCTTTGGAAATACAAGTTTCTCATAAACTTTGTATAAACCCAAAATCTTTGATCATCTCATCAAAGTGCACATTCCAACTCCGAGATGCTTACTCCAGTCTTTAGAAGGATCGCTAGAGCTAGCATACCTTTTAGCATCCTTAGGATCGACAAAACTTTTCTGATTGTATCACATACAACCTTTCCTTACGAAAACTGGTAAGGAAACTCATTTTGACATCCATTTGCCAGATTTCATAAATGCAGCTTATGCTAACATGATTCCGACGGACTTAAGCATCGCTACAGATGAGAAAATCTCATCGTAGTCAACTCCTTGAACTTGTGAAAAACTCTTCACCACAAGTCGAGCTTCACAGACGGTGATATTACCGTCCACGTCCGTCTTCTTCTTAAAGATCCATTCATCTCAATGGCTTGCCGATCATCGGGCAAGTCCACCAAAGTCCATGCTTTGTTTTGATACATGGATCCTATCTCGGATTTCATGGTCTTGAGCCATTCGTCGGAATCCGGGCCCACCATCGCTTCTCCATAGCTCGTAGGTTTATTGTTGTCTAGCAACATGACCTTCAAGACAGGATTGCGTACCACTCTGAAGTAGTACGCATCCTTGTCACCCTACGAGGTACGTCAGTGACTTGATCCGAAACTTCATGATCATTATCATAAGCTTCTACTTCAATTGGTGTAGGTGCCACGGGAACAACTTCCTGTGCCCTGCTACACACTAGTTGAAGTGATGGTTCAATAGCCTCATCAAGTCTCCACCATCCTCCCACTCAACTTTTCGAGACGAACTTTTCCTCGAGAAGGGACCCGATTCACGAAACAATCCCTATTGCTTCCGGATCTGAATTAGGAGGTATACCCAACTGTTTTGGGTGTCCTATGAAGATGCATTTTGTCCGCTTTGGGTTCGAGCTTATCAACCTGAAACTTTTTCACATAAGCGTCGCAACCCCAAACTTTTAAGAAACGACAACTTAGGTTTCTCTAAACCATAGTTCATACGGTGTCATCTCAACGGAATTATGTGGTGCCCTATTTAAAGTGAATGTGGTTGTCTCTAATGCCTAACCCATGAACGATAGTGGTAATTCGATAAGAGACATCCTGGTACGCACCATATCTAATAGGGTGCAACTATGATGTTCGGACACACCATCACACTATGGTGTTCCAGGCGGTATTAATTGTGAAACAATTTGCACAATGTCTTAATTGTGTGCCAAAACTCGTAACTCAGATATTCATCTCTATGATCATATCATAGACATTATATCCTCTTGTCACGAAGATCTTAAACTTCACTCTGAAATTACTTGAACCATTCAATAATTCAGACTTGTGTTTCATCAAGTAAATATACTCAACATCTACTCGAATCATCTGTGAAGTAAGAACATAACGATATTCACTGCATGCCTCAGCACTCATTGGACTGCACATATCAAAATGTGTTACTTCCAACAAGTTGCTATCTTGTTCCATCTTACTGAAACCGAGGCTTTTCAGTCATCTTGCCCATGTGGTATGATTTGCATGTCTCAAGTGATTCAAAATCAAGTGAGTCCAAACGG
>LR880966.1:780478816-780521159 GCA_904067115.1 Aegilops sharonensis
GATGATGCTCCACCGACGCAGGGCTTCGCCTAAGCTCCGCGACGATATGACTTCACCGGCGCAGGGCTTCGCCTAAGCTCCGCGACGATATGACCGAAGTGGAATATGGTGGAGGGGGGCACCGCACACGGCTAAGAACGATCACGTAGATCAACTTGTGTGTCATGGGGTGCCCCCCTGCCCCTGTATATAAAGGAGCAAGGGGAGGGCCGGCCAAGGAGGAGGCGCGCCCAAGGGGGGAGTCCTACTCCCACCGGGAGTAGGACTCCTCCTTTCCTAGTAGGAGTAGGAGAGAAGGAAGGGGAAGGGAGGAAGGGGTGCGGCCCCTCCCCCTAGTCCAATTCGGACTAGGCCTTGGGGGGGCGCGCGGCCTGCCCTAGGCAGCCCCTCTCTCTTTCCCGCAGGGCCCAATAAGGCCCAATACTTCTCCCCGGCGAATTCCCGTAACTCTCCGGTACTCCGAAAAATACCCGAATCATTCGGAACCTTTCCGAACTCCGAATATAGTCGTCCAATATATCGATATTTACGTCTCGACCATTTTGAGACTCCTCGTCATGTCCCCGATCTCATCCGGGACACCGAACTCCTTCGGTACATCAAAACTCATAAACTCATAATATAACTGTCATCGAAACCTTAAGCGTGCGGACCCTACGGGTTCGAGAACTATGTAGACATGACCTAGAACTATTCTTGGTCAATAACCAATAGCGGAACCTGGATGCCCATATTGGCTCCTACATATTCTACGAAGATCTTTTATCGGTCAAACCGCATAACAACATACTTTGTTCCCTTTGTCATCGGTATGTTACTTGCCCGAGATTCGACCGTCGGTATCCAATACCTAGTTCAATCTCGTTACCGGCAAGTCTCTTTACTCGTTCCGTAATACATCATCTCGCAACTAACTTATTAGTTGCAATGCTTGCAAGGCTTATATGATGTGCATTACCGAGAAGGCTCGGAGATACCTCTCCGACAATCGGAGTGACAAAACCTAATCTCGAAATACGCCAACCCAACATGTACCTTTGGAGACACCTGTAGTACTCCTTTATAATCACCCAGTTACGTTGTGACGTTTGGTAGTACCCAAAGTGTTTCTCCGGTAAACGGGAGTTGCATAATCTCATAGTTACAGCAACATGTATAAGTCATGAAGAAAGCAATAGCAACATACTAAACGATCAAGTGCTAGGCTAACGGAATGGGTCATGTCAATCACATCATTCTCCTAATGATGTGATCCCGTTAATCAAATGACAACTCATGTCTATGGTTAGGAAACATAACCATCTTCGATTAACGAGCTAGTCAAGTAGAGACATACTAGTGACACTCTGTTTGTCTATGTATTCACACATGTATTATGTTTCCGGTTAATACAATTCTAGCATGAATAATAAACATTTATCATGATATAAGGAAATAAATAATAACTTTATTATTGCCTCTAGGGCATATTTCCTTCATGGGAGGCTTTGGAGCACCTCCGGGCAGCATGGGCGACATGGGAGGCATGAGTTTTGCATCTCTCATGGGAGGCATGAGAGCACCTCCGGGCGGCATGGGCGGAATGTCTTCCGGTGTGCCTTACACCTTCACATGATGCCGTTGAAGATCTCGCCAACACCTTCCGAGCTTCACATGATGATGCGGCGCGCGACAATGAAGAAGAGGAGGAAGAATCGTCTTCGTATGATGAATCGGAGGAAGAGGAAGAGGAAGATGAAGACGAGGACGATACTTGATTGTTGATGAGCCATTCGTCGGTGTGAACTATTGTGTCATGATTGGTTCGGATTTTGAACTTGGTTGGATGATGTTGTGGGCATGAATTAGGACTTATGGGCATGAACTTTTATGTCATGAACTTGTTTGGATGATTTAAATTATGCCATGTCTTTGTTTTGATGTTTGAAATATCATCTCGTGTCCAAAATTCAACATATGGCAAGCGCCCGCTGCTCGCGCGCGCTGCTTTTTAGCGCACCTGCTGGAGCTACTCTCGCGCGCTAAAATTTGCAGCGGCCACTGGAGCAATCGCTCCTCGCCGCGCCAAAACAAGCGATCGACACGCTGCAAACGCTTTTTTAGCGCGCCGCGTGTTGGGCGGTTGTTGGAGATGCTCTTATGCTCCTCTGGCTAAAGATGCTCCTTGTTGTATTGTGCCTGCGTGCCAGGGTGGACGACATGAGCGGTCTTTAGGACCAGCTCGTGGGTCGCTCGGTCCTGGCCCGACATAAAATCCAGCCGGTCCGGGCCCTGCAAACGGGACCGAAAATCCCCCGGTCCGGTCCGGTTAAAGCTCGGTCCGACCGAGCGGACCGACGAACACGAGATGTGGCATGGCGGGGGCGTGCCAGGGGCATGTCGGGACGAGGCGGGGGCGTGGCAAGGCCGTGGCGGGGGCATGTCGAGGTCGTGGCGGGCGTGTGGCGAGCGCGTGGTGGGCGCGTCGGTCGTGCGCTGGTCAGCGCCGCCCGTCGTTCATCCGCGCGGCCACCGGCCTCCCTGACGCTGGCAAGCATGTCTACTGGATGCGCCGTGCTTGGATCTATCACCTGGAAGGTAGAACTTAAAGTGGGAGGCCCTACACCGGCCGTCGTGCACTGGCCGTCGTGCCAGATTCTTCGTCGTTGCTGATGCCCGAGCTCTGCCTGGCCGCCGTGCTGTCCACCGTGAGTCACAGAAGTCGCCGGACACCTCCACGACGAGCCCCGTTGCCTCCAGCGCCCTCCCCGCGTCGCCGTGCTCCGGCGCGAGCTCTGGGGTGACCACCGGCCGGTCCAAACGAGCCGCTCGGTCCGGCTCGGGCTTTCATCGCTGCGGTCCGGTCCGGTCCGGACCGCCGACGGCCGGTCTAAAGTCTAAACGACGGCTCGGTCAGGGACCGGACCGGCCCGGACCATGTCCACCCTGACCTGCGTGTTTGATGTTGCCGTGGTCGTTTGGCTGTTCGCAGCGGATGCTTGGCCGCTTGCGCTCCCTTGACGGATGCTTTGCCGTCGTCCCTGCTCCGGCGGATACTTTAACGCCGATGTTGCCTTGGTCTCCCCACTTTGGCATATTGCTTTGCTTCTCATAAGTGCGTGATGGCCCGCCCTGGCGGATGCTTTGTCACCGTTTCATGCTCGGCCGGATACTTGGCCGCTGTCGTCTCTTCTCGGTAGATGCTTTGACACCGTGGCTTCATCAACTTGGTTGGCAACCTTTGGGTCGATGTTTTTTCTTTGCAGGTCTAGTCTGTTAGCTTTGTGGAGGGTCTCTCCCTACCGCATTTTCTTTCTTCTCTGTTGTTGTTTAGGTTCCTAACCGCTTTCCCTGTATTTTTGTAACCTGCGCTATGGGATCCCCGTGGTCCCTTTTGTAGTTTTTTTTTCAAAAAAAAAGGAGGATGACCCCCGGCCTCTGCATCTGGGCGATGCATACAGCCACTTTATTATTGTTCTTACAAGACCTTACAAAGTAATACAACAGTAAGACTAAAGCCGCCGTCTAAGCAACAAACTGTCGCTACACCTATCCAGTTGATGAAGGGGCGCAGATAGCCTGGGCCTAATACCAAACAGACATCGCAGCCAAACCTAACATCTAAGACCTGAGGACCCATCCAGGACGCCTGCCGGGCATGGGTCTCGCCGGTCCGGCATGCTCTTAGAGGCCGCCGCCGCCAACTGCCACCGCTCCATCTTCAGAACTGTACTGATGCATCAACCTTGCTCGGTCTAGCTATCGCCGACGCCACCACGGCGCCCAACGGTACCTCCTCCCTGCGCGCAAACAGTTGAGCACGTCGCGGTCGCTGCTGATACACCTCAGCACCATGCTGCCAAGTATCACCAGCCGACACAGCTTGAAGTCTTTGGAAGATCTATCGTGTGTAGCACCTGCCGACCAGGCATGACTCAGCGTAGCACCTGTCGATCAGGCATGACTTGACAGCTCCACCGAAGCTCTGTGCAAGACGAAGCCGCTCCACCTCCCGCCTCTGTCTTCCAGCGCTGCTCCACAAACGATGCTCCCAAGAGAGAGACGACACCGTAGTACCGCCATCGACCGATCTGGAAGGGCAGATCCTAGGGTTTCCCCCGAAGCAGCACGAGTGGGTTGACAACAGTTACACGACGATGCCTTCATCAAGGTAACGACGCAAAATGCCGCCATCGCCCGCCAACGGCTCGGTTTTCACCGGCAACTATGTCTCCCCGACTCGTAGCCGGGACTAGCTGACGGATCTCGAGATCCGATTACCCAGCCGCAGGCCGATCACCTCTGACGGAAGAGATGACCATCACCGTCGACTGCACCGGTCAAAACAGATCTGATGGAGGTGCCGCCTACGCGACCACCAGGCTCTCCACGCCGCCGCCGCCGATCCAAAGGCAGATGGCACGCCGCCGCCGTCGCCGACCGCAGTGCCGCCGCCGCCCGAACAGGGCTGGTCGCCGCGCCCGCAGCCCGCGCCGCCTCCGACGCCGCCGCGCCACAGCCATCGCCGTTGCCGATCGGATCTGAGGCGCCTCCACACGATTCGGGGATCCGCACAACCCCAGATCCATGGGAGAGAGGTGATGTCCTCCGCCACCGCCGTCGGCCCCCGGGCTTAGACCGGAGGCGGCGGAGGGGGGGGAGGAAGGAGTATATGCCCCCGGCGGCTGGGTAGGGAGCCGCCCGAGCCGCCCTAGCGGGACGACGCGGGGGCTGTTTCCTAAGTCTACAAAAAATGGGAGAGATCTAATAATGGGGAGATTTTCACTTCCCGGCCTCTACACCAACTAAGGATGCATACGGCCATTTTAGTATGAGTACCAAGATAAACATGGTCCTCAGAATTTTTTTAATGAGTATCAAGATATTTCTTGATGAGTGGTTCCATCATACCTCAAGCTTGATCCTCAATAAACGGGGAAAACCCCTGTGCATCACCTGTCAATTCTGGGAATTGAACTCGTGTCGTTGGATTGCACAACCATATACCCAACCACTGAGCCAAGGCTCTCTCTAAGCCGTTCTTTCGACACTCTTTCTTCTTAATGAAATACACGTGAAGTCGTATTCTCGAAAAAAAGAAAAAAGAATAACACAACGATTAAGGGAAGCTGAAAGTGGATGCAGGTTTTATCTTTACACATAATCATAAGGAGAGGATGCTACTTACGCCCTTTTTTGGTCTTTGCTAAACATACAATCCGATACGTTGCTCCATTCTGCAGTCTTTGATAACATGCGGCTATCATAAAAATTCTTTTCGTATCTAAGCAGCAGGGAGCTGAGGAAACAAAAGGAACAATTGGATGAAGGCGCACGTTGTACAATGATAGCATTTATTATTCGTTTCGGCTGTGCAAAGGTAGAGGAGGCTAGGGTAACCAAAGAAGCAGATCACGCAGCTAACAGATGCTTCATTACGTGAATGCATTGGATCCTGGCACTGCCACAACAGACCCCAAATAAAACGGCATATGAAACACACTGATGTGTGCGGCAGCAATATTGGCCTTTGATGTCAATCGCTTTCGCTTCTATTGGGTGCTAATTTACAATGATTTACGAGCATACAGAATTGTTAGTTGTGTGACTAGCCCTCTGGACTCGCCGGGGCTGCTGCAACAAATCTTTCCTTTGTTTCAAAAGGTTATGAGGCTTCTTTCTGGACTGTGGAGATCCTTCAGCTCGAATGCTCACACTCGTCTTTTTATATTAATTATCGCACAGCCATTGGATTCCGCGTCATCTTTGAAGAAGCGTTAAAGAAAGAACATCCACAAGTGTCTTCCTGTTCACAAAATTTGTAGACATGCAGGCTTTTCATAGCTTTATTTATTGAGACTTCAGCTTCAATCCTCATAAATCCATTTAGAAGACACCTAGTAGTATTCTCTCTTGTTTCAGACGGCACACTAGCTAGCAATTGTATGAAATCTTGAGTATGCAAACCACACTTTTGTACCTTACAATCTGATACCTTTCATGTTTGATAGCTAAAATACGATACATTGCTCCAACGTGCAGCTTCTGATAACTTGTGACTGTCAAAAATAATTCTTTTCTTAGCAGAGGGAACAAAAAGAAGAACAATGGGCCAAAGCGCACGTTGCAGAATGACCAACAAGACGATTCTTTGGTCTTTATTTACCCCCAAAAGGCGATGCTTTAATTATGGCTGCTGGCATTGGCTTATTTGGCATAACACACAACGCCACACTTCCCAAATAGAATAGCACTTGGAAGCTGAAACGCATTATTGTTGTGCGCTACATTGGCCTTTGATGCCAATTCTTATACAACTCACGCAAGAATGAAATCCAGAGGTGGTGGTCGTAGTGTGTGTAGTGTGGCATGGGGAGAGGGAGGGTGCTAATAATCAGTATTGCGAAAATATAGGGAGCTGGCCAACAAACTAAAACGATATACTTTGAGAGAAATTTGAACGATATAGATATATGACTATATGAGTCAAATCTCACATATACTTTGACGGATTATCAGTCGGTAGGTCGAAAGTTTTGAGAGGCAGAGAACTCCTAGTTGCAAGCTATAACTTTTGATCTATATGTTTATTACAAAAGAAAAAAAAATAAAACCTATAAGTAGTTGCGAGACGTGTGATTGCACACCCCTTCAATCCTACTCCCTCCATTTCAAATTGTAAGTCATTCCAAAAATCTTGGAGAGTCAAAGCATTTTAAGTTTGACCAAAATTATATAAAAATTATAAATATTTGTGACATCAAATGGGTATACAATGAAAATATGATTAACGAAAAATCCAATGGTACTTAGTTGACATCCTAAAAGTTATTATCTTCTCATATAAATTTGATGAAACTTAAGATGCTTTGATTCTCCAAGATTCTTGAAATGACTTACAATTTGGGATGGAGGGAGTATTTCATACCATCCATATATCTTCAAAACCAGCTAATTATATAGTTCGTTGGGAACAGAGGAAATAATAGAAGCGCGAGAGGAAAACAACATCGAGCTCGACAAGAAGTAGGAAGGAAACGGCGACGGTTCAGTAAGGAACAACTAAGGATCGAATAGATGGCAGATGTCCACTAAACAAAAGCTTAGTTTAGTCGACTGTCTTCAATAGCGTACGTGTCCCTAGTTTCCCTGTTGTTTGTTCAACCTGCTACTTATTGTTTTCTCTAGCTTGCTGATAGATTTTGCAGCAGCCTAGAAATCATAAAACATTTATTCTTCAATTGTATCGTCGCTAAGACTCTATGGCATATGGTTCGTTTTTGGTTTGAGACCACCGAGGAACATAGCCCATATGTTTGGAGGTTGGTCTAAATTGGGCCAACAAAAACACAATCTCTTATTATTGACAGGTGCAGGAGCCCTTTGTTGGGTTATTTGGCTCACGAGGAATAGTTTGGTGTTTAATAAATATCAACCAAATTATTATTAGTCTTCAGGGCGACATACTGGCTCCGGTTTTGGGCTCCATTGCAACAGTTGGATGAACACAGGGTGATTATTCAAGATGCGTGCATAAATTTAGAGTCAAAAGCCATGTTTATTTTTGCTTCAAATGGTTGGAACTTTAGTTGTCGCCTTGGGAACTAGTTTGCACCTGTGTGAGTTTTGTGTAGAGTGAATTTGTAATAAGCTTGGTCGGATGCTTCTCTTTTGTGAGAAGCTGAAGCCGGAACCTTTGGTTCATCTTAAAAAAAAAGAACTATGAAACCCATGAATTCGCTGAAAAAGCTACAATGTGTGGAACTTTTTTTAAGTGCCAGACAATCTAGATCTGATTTGTCTGACAAAAGGAAATTAGAAAAAAGAACAAAAGCAAAAGGTTCCGATCCGACAGGAGTACTACACATGCAGTATATATAAGAGTGTCCAGATCGGTGTTGAACGCACAACGGTCGTCCCTTATTACACATTGAGGGTCCAGCTGTAACTAGGAAGAGTTAGGGGAGAGTTGGCTGCAATTGCAACCTGGAGAGCACCTATGATGGCATCGGCTACCCGCCAAGACGAGCCAATCGGTGCCAATCTGATGCTAGCCACAGACCGCACACATTGCCAGCGGCTGAAAAAACTGGTGAACAAGGAAGACGCTACCACGATGGTGGTGGTGATGTCGAGGGCAGAAGCACCGGCCGACAAGAAGCCTACACCGCCAAGCATGCATCCGCTGCTAGCGGAGGCAGCATGCAGAGGCAACTGCGAAGAAATTACCTATCTTCTCGAGAGCGAAGAAGACCTGCAAGGGCATTCAAGTAAGACTCCTAGCAAAGAGTTTCTTGATAAGCTAGCGGCATATTCCACAGGTGATAACCACCACGACAGCAGAAGCTCGGCGACGCAGCCAGCTCCTGCCGACGTGGAACAAGGCATTGATGCAGTGCCTCGTCGTCTCAAGGGTGTCACCATGGAAGGAGACACGGCACTGCATTTGGTGGCAGCCAATGGGGATGATAGTAGCTTCCTGAAATGTGCCGTCCTAATCCACGGCAAGGACAAAGACTTGCTGTGTAAGCAAAATAACAAGGGTGACACACCCTTGCATTGTGCTGCCAGGACAGGGAGGTCCGAAATGGTCTCTCATCTTATTGTTCTAGCAACTGGGGACAATATGGTTGAAGAACTCCTAAGACAGGAGAACAATAGCAATGAGACGGTCTTGCATATGGCTGTGCGTACTAGGGATCATCAATTGGTCAAACAATTATTGGGAAAAGACCCAAAATTGGCTTGTTTTCCTGAAAAAGGAACTTCACCACTCTACCTAGCTATTCTACTGAAACAAGGCANGTGGTGATGTCGAGGGCAGAAGCACCGGCCGACAAGAAGCCTACACCGCCAAGCATGCATCCGCTGCTAGCGGAGGCAGCATGCAGAGGCAACTGCGAAGAAATTACCTATCTTCTCGAGAGCGAAGAAGACCTGCAAGGGCATTCAAGTAAGACTCCTAGCAAAGAGTTTCTTGATAAGCTAGCGGCATATTTCACAGGTGATAACCACCACGACAGCAGAAGCTCGGCGACGCAGCCAGCTCCTGCCGACGTCGAACAAGGCATTGATGCAGTGCCTCGTCGTCTCAAGGGTCTCACCATGGAAGGAGACACGGCACTGCATTTGGTGGCAGCCAATGGGGATGATAGTAGCTTCCTGAAATGTGCCGTCCTAATCCACGGCAAGGACAAAGACTTGCTGTGTAAGCAAAATAACAAGGGTGACACACCCTTGCATTGTGCTGCCAGGACAGGGAGGTCCGAAATGGTCTCTCATCTTATTGTTCTAGCAACTGGGGACAATATGGTTGAAGAACTCCTAAGACAGGAGAACAATAGCAATGAGACGGTCTTGCATATGGCTGTGCGTACTAGGGATCATCAATTGGTCAAACAATTATTGGGAAAAGACCCAAAATTGGCTTGTTTTCCTGAAAAAGGAACTNCCGAAATGGTCTCTCATCTTATTGTTCTAGCAACTGGGGACAATATGGTTGAAGAACTCCTAAGACAGGAGAACAATAGCAATGAGACGGTCTTGCATATGGCTGTGCGTACTAGGGATCATCAATTGGTCAAACAATTATTGGGAAAAGACCCAAAATTGGCTTGTTTTCCTGAAAAAGGAACTTCACCACTCTACCTAGCTATTCTACTGAAACAAGGCAGCATTGCACATATATTGTATGATGAGTCTGAAAATAATGTGTTGTCCTATTCCGGCCCAAATGGACAAAATGTGTTGCATGCTGCCGTTCTACGAGGCCCAGGTACACACAAGAAGCCTCCATTATTCTTCCTGCTCTTATATCCCAAGGCTCGTCGTAAATACATATTTTTCTACTCTCTCCATCCCAAATTAATGGTTATTTAATATTTATATTGAAGTGGATAACATAGAAACTATATGCTTTATGGTTATTTAAACATTTTTTGTAATACAAGATGTTGATTTTGAGGGAATATTTTGTTTTCTAATAGCGAGATGCAAAATTAAGGGGTTACGTAGATCATCTGTTGTAACAGGGCGAGGTGGATAATTAGATGGATAATTATATGCAAATTTTGGTTTGCTTCAATTTAGATCATATGTCTAAATGGCTTTGGTGGGTAAATCAAATATAGAGTCATGGGTTACTTTATTGTTGTTTGGTGTAGAATAGGTGGGTAACTGATTTGAACATAGAAAAGAACTAATAGCTATTATTATCATCATCATCATCATCATCATCATTATTCTGTTTTATTGAGGGTCAGATGTTTTCTAATTTTTGTGAGAATTTTTAGTATCTTTTTTTTCTAAAGGGTCTCCTCAGGATCAAAGTGGAGCCTATATTGGAGCCTCTAGTTAGAATTCTAGTGTTCATCTTTTTTAGCATGATATGTATTTAGTTAAAAACGAGGCTTAAGATATATAAGATCTTGTTGCATCCCTTCCTATGACTTCACGAATCTATAGTTTAGCTTTTAATATTTAATCTAATTATTGCAATTTTCTACATGTTAAGTTGTAAATAGTTTTTATCTTTTATTCATAATTTTATTTTTTAATTATTAAACATATTTTAGGTACTAATAGTATTGTATTCCACAAGTTAAGTTGAAACATAGCTTGGACCATAGCACTCAACATAATGAATTCATTATATTGCAATATTATTGTCCTATAAAACATAGGGTGCTCAAAAATAAATTATAAATAATGCTAAGGAATAATAATCCAGTTAAAATTTATAACTTATTCGAAATAAAAAATTATGAAATTTATTATCGTGGAGTACTAATATAAATTAAATGAACTGTTAGTGTTATTGCAATAGTAAGACTTAGAAATTTTTATGTAATAATTGCAGAAGTTGATAATTCATATATACATTTTAGGGGATATCTTTAGTTCTTTTAATAATGGCATAAGTGGCAATTTAGATGTAAATCTAATGGGTCAATAAGATTATCTATCAAAATGGCAAGTGGATAATTAGGTGCAAGGGGAGTTAAATTGTATTGTGTTTCATGATGGTGGACAGTTAGATACAACATCGGCTATTTTATGTTGTTTCATAGTGGCGGAGATGGATAATTTGTTTATAAAATATTATAAATCTAGTGACTATTATTATCAATTGTGACTAGTTCTTTCTTGTTTTCATGATGATTTCTTATATTTTCATGGAAGTTTCACTAAGGACATTCATCTAATAATATTGAGATATGCATTGCCATCCTTTGCATTGCACCTTCATGGGTCTTCGATAATACTTAGCTGAAGCGTAAGGTTAAATTATAAAACTCTTGTAGCATCCCTATTTGTTACATCATGAATCGATGTATTATGGATTTCAATTATTTATCTTGTTAATTATTCAATTTTTAATCCACATTTAAGGTTGAAACTCTAGTGTTTATTATATCTTTTATTCAAAACTTTCCAAAAAAAAATCTAGGTCATCTACTGTACTTTTGTTTTTAATGTAATGGTATAAATAGTTGTTTCAACATGCATCATAGTACTCAAGGTGTTCATTATATTTTACAATAGTATTGTCTTATAAAACCGTTAAACGCTTAAAATTAAATTATTATATTTAGAATAAATGATGTTTTAGTCAAAATGTATAAACATGTTGGAAAGAGTAACTTGAAAATTTTTATATTCATGGACTGTTCATATAACTAAAGAATCAATGCCACGGGTATGTGGTTTATTAAGGGAACAAGTCTCCATGCCTATGAAACTTTTGACGATGTCAGACAACATTGTGCTATAGTGGTAGAGGTGCGTAAGCTTAGGAACATACTCTCTCCGTCCAAAAAATTAAGTTATGTAGTAGTATATTTTATGACATTGAGTTATTTCCCCTAACAGGATATATTGGTACTTGTACATAGAGGATGTGGGTAATTTAGAAATAAATTAAAGTTGTTAATTTACATTATCTTGCATAGTGATAGATGCCGATAATAATTTAGATGGAAACTTAAGAGTTGATTTTTATTAGTGACAAATTAATATGGAAAATTTGCATAATTTTAGGTTATTATTTTGATTACCTTCCATAATGGCAGTGGTGGGTAATTGAAATGTAAATTTATAGGACTATTTTAAATGTAATGGTAGAGGTTGGCATTTTAGATACAAACTTATTAGGGATTAATTTATGTGTTTTTCATAATGGGGTAGAGATGACGAGTCGATCGTTTCTCCCATGCTTATTTGAGTGTGTCCATATATTTTGCAGAGCTTACAACAATGTTATTGGAATGGAACAATAGTAAGAAGCTTACCACAGAAACGGATGAAAATGGTAGTACGCCACTTCACTTTGCAGCAGGCTTGCCGGGGGCAGGATGGCGTGGAAGCCCCTGTGCACAAGTGTTCAACGCCAACACTGCTGTTCTGTATCAACCAGATAATAATGGATTATCCCCCATACACGTGGCTGTTGCAGCACATGACAAATATTGGTGGGTCACAGAAAGTGCCATTCCCATGTTCTTGAAGAAGTGCCCCAGCAGTGCCGGTCTGCGTGACGCTAAGGGGAGGACGTTCCTTCATGTTGCTGTGGAGAAAAAGAATGCGATGGCAGTGTTGTATGCTTGCAGGCATGGATATCTAGCATGGATTCTGAATATGCAAGACGGACAAGGGAACACTGCACTACACTTAGCTGTCAAGGATGGGAATAATCTTGGTATATTTCGTGCTCTATTTGGGAGCATGCAAGTCAACTTGAATTTAACAAATGCGGAAAAGCAAACACCTCTAGATATAGCACTGTATCAGCTCCGGCCATCTTTCTACGATGCAACGGTAATCGTGCATATCTCTTCCTCTCGTTTTATTGTTGTTGTTTTTGTACAACTTAGTGTTGGATTCAACATATATGCCTGTCCGTTTGAAGGTGAAAGTAACATGTTTTTGTACCTATTTTTTTTATTAGGCGGACCCTGAAATCTGGATAAAGAGGGCACTCGAAATGGCTGGTGCTACTCGAGGTGTTTCTCGCATGGATCATTTTTATGAAGAGTATGAAAATCATCATCGACTAAACTCTGACTATAAAGACAAAGAATTGGAGATGTTGAAAGATTCGACGCAGTCTCAATCTATTGGCTCTGTTCTAATAGCAACTGTGACATTCGGTGCAATGTTTGCCTTGCCTGGCGGTTACCAAGCTGACGATCACCATTTTGGAGGTACACCTACACTCGCTGGGACATATGCCTTTCACGCATTCATGATAGCCAACACAATTGCCTTCATTTCTTCCACAATTGCTACTCTCGGTTTCATGTCTGCTGGGTCTGCAAAGCTTAGCCTGGTGAGACGCAAAAGCCATTTTGAAGACACCATGTTCTTGATGCACAATTCGATTATGGCCTTGACAATTGCCTTCGCACTCGGTGTGTACACAGTGCTGGCTCCTGTTGCTCAAAAGACTGCCATTTTGATCTGTGCAGTGAGTCCTCTTGTAGTGCTATACAACTTCGCTGACTTTTGGCTGAATTGGTTCAATTTTGCACTACCACTACGTGCTAGAAAAGGGATATTCTGGACATTAAGGGAGTACACATTTATGGTCCTGGCAAATTTGTTCGGTGTATCATGGCTCTTCATAGCAGTCTTTGTTTGGGCCGCTTATGGAAGGAACCATCCCATTTCAATCTCAATATCACCAGCACAAGCTCCAGCCAAGTTTACTTAAAATAGGCATCTGTCTGAGAGGAAGGATTTATACATGAGTCTTCAATAAATGATTTGGTTGTGTTTGTGTCACTTTCTTGTAATTTCCCCATACTCTGTTGTGATGTGTTGTACATGTTGTGTGTTTTTGTACCTTTCTTGTTCAAGACCTTGATCTCATGACTATGCTTGCATGTAAGCTGTGGCGACTGTATTTGCCAACGTACTTTAATGCAATTACTAAGCCTGAATTTATAAATTGTTCAAACAATTGTATTGTACGGTTTGGCAAGTTTATCAATCCATGCTAAAACTTTGAGTGCAAAGGAAGGCGATTGTATAGTTTTGCCATGTGTCATAAGTAGGGGTGCAATCTGATCGAATACGAGATATAACCAATCTCATATTTAATATCCATGCGGATATGGATAATAATCTGAATCCAATTGTGTGCAGATTATCCAATATTTACAATAAATATATCCCATGATTTCTCCTCCAAGACTAAAATCTAGAGGAATCCATTTTTAAAAATGTTATATTTGAGAACTATTAATTTTTGACATAGTTGTTTGATGTTCTTGCTGATTGTTATTTGTAAGACGGGAAACATTTCCATCGGTGCACCGGCCGAAGTTTCGGCCGGTTGCACGGACACGTTTGATCGGACGTTACAAACAGCCCGTCCTTATCTTCACCTGGAACCACTTCTATCCACTCGTTTCCTCTCCCACGAAGCGGCCATGCCCTAGCAAACCCCCTCCTCTTTCTCTCTCTCGGCGAGGTCACAGCAAATCCCCTCCTCTTTCTCTCCCCCGGCGAGGTCACAACACAAGGACAGTGCTAGGCGCCGGTGCGCTGGCCCAACTTTGGGCCGGTCGGCCCCTAGCCGTCAGATGTGTTTCACGTGAGCCATCCGATCATCTTCGCCCCACCAAATCGTCCTCTACCTTCATCCAAATACAGCGACACAACGCGTTGATTTTGAGCCGCCGGCTGCTGCCCGGTTTGGTTGTCCTATAGGTGGCTCGCAGTCCGCGTCCTGCAACGACTCACGGCGTCGCGCCGTGCTCCCGCGGTTGCAGCACCCCGACCAGGCCGCACCCTTGCAGTGCATCATTCCGCCGCCCCGAGGTTGTAGCTCGCCGCGGCCGCCATTGTGGCTCCCTCCCAACTTGTTGGCTACAGCTCTCCTCATGCTGATTGCAACACCACGCTGCCCGTCTTCTACACACAAGATCTCGTTGTTCGTAATACCTCTAGCAACCTCGCCATGCTCGTCAGTGCACTTGTAGCACCATGGCAGCCATGAAAAATGGGTTGTAGCAAATTACATCGCAGGTCGTAGCAAAAAACGAAGATGTTTGCAGCAAAATGCCATCATCGTCGTCGCGGGTCGCAACGAAGACATGAATGTTGGAGCTTTTTCCATTGCCGGATGTAGCTTTTGTTACCGTAGGTTGCAGCTTTTCATAGTAGTCCATAGCTTCTGTCATCTATGGTTGAAACTTTTTTCATCCCGGGTTGAAGCTTTTTTCATCGCCAGATGAAGCTTTTTTCGTCACCAGTTGTAAGTTTTCCTTGGTCGTCCATAGCTTCTGTCGTATACGTGTTGAAGCTCTTTTCGTAGCCGGTTGAAGCTTTTGTCGTCGCCAGTTGTAGCTTTTTTGGGCACGGGTTGCAGCACCAGGCCTCTATCTGATTCCAGCACACAAAAAATGGCTTCGCCGTCGCCGTCCCCGCAGCAGCCCCCATGGCCACGAGCCCCTCCGCTTGCAGCACCAACTCGAGGGCCTCCCCGGCGATGTGGCACCACCGGCGGAACCATGGTACATCCGCTGGTGCGAGGGAGCGCGTGTGATGTCGTCTCTCCACGGCAGCGATGAACATCTTGGCTGGGAGACGAGATGCTCGTAAAAGCACTGGGGGAAAGAAAGTTGCTTGCAGCATCAAGTGGGCGTCCTCAACGACGGCGGCCGGTGGTCGTCCTCCATGAATGGGAGAGGGAGAGGGGGAGGAGGAGGTCGCTCGGGGGAGAGAAGAGAGCTCACGTGTGGCCAGTAACTCGTGCGAGGGGATAAGGGGGCGAGACGGGATGCGAGCCGCTCGATCTAGTCACATCAGACGGCGCGTGATGGACCGGCCGAGCGTTCGGCCGGTCTGTCGTCGTACGCAAACGTTTTCCTAATTTTTAATGGATATATTGAATATGTTGAACGCAATTTAGTCTGATTACTATTATGGCTGCATGGAGACACCCCACTGTTAGCAATCAGATTTTATTCAATATGTTTAGTCGATCTGTTAAGATTAAACNATGGTGGACAGTTAGATACAACATCGGCTATTTTATGTTGTTTCATAGTGGCGGAGATGGATAATTTGTTTATAAAATATTATAAATCTAGTGACTATTATTATCAATTGTGACTAGTTCTTTCTTGTTTTCATGATGATTTCTTATATTTTCATGGAAGTTTCACTAAGGACATTCATCTAATAATATTGAGATATGCATTGCCATCCTTTGCATTGCACCTTCATGGGTCTTCGATAATACTTAGCTGAAGCGTAAGGTTAAATTATAAAACTCTTGTAGCATCCCTATTTGTTACATCATGAATCGATGTATTATGGATTTCAATTATTTATCTTGTTAATTATTCAATTTTTAATCCACATTTAAGGTTGAAACTCTAGTGTTTATTATATCTTTTATTCAAAACTTTCCAAAAAAAAATCTAGGTCATCTACTGTACTTTTGTTTTTAATGTAATGGTATAAATAGTTGTTTCAACATGCATCATAGTACTCAAGGTGTTCATTATATTTTACAATAGTATTGTCTTATAAAACCGTTAAACGCTTAAAATTAAATTATTATATTTAGAATAAATGATGTTTTAGTCAAAATGTATAAACATGTTGGAAAGAGTAACTTGAAAATTTTTATATTCATGGACTGTTCATATAACTAAAGAATCAATGCCACGGGTATGTGGTTTATTAAGGGAACAAGTCTCCATGCCTATGAAACTTTTGACGATGTCAGACAACATTGTGCTATAGTGGTAGAGGTGCGTAAGCTTAGGAACATACTCTCTCCGTCCAAAAAATTAAGTTATGTAGTAGTATATTTTATGACATTGAGTTATTTCCCCTAACAGGATATATTGGTACTTGTACATAGAGGATGTGGGTAATTTAGAAATAAATTAAAGTTGTTAATTTACATTATCTTGCATAGTGATAGATGCCGATAATAATTTAGATGGAAACTTAAGAGTTGATTTTTATTAGTGATAAATTAATATGGAAAATTTGCATAATTTTAGGTTATTATTTTGATTACCTTCCATAATGGCAGTGGTGGGTAATTGAAATGTAAATTTATAGGACTATTTTAAATGTAATGGTAGAGGTTGGCATTTTAGATACAAACTTATTAGGGATTAATTTATGTGTTTTTCATAATGGGGTAGAGATGACGAGTCGATCGTTTCTCCCATGCTTATTTGAGTGTGTCCATATATTTTGCAGAGCTTACAACAATGTTATTGGAATGGAACAATAGTAAGAAGCTTACCACAGAAACGGATGAAAATGGTAGTACGCCACTTCACTTTGCAGCAGGCTTGCCGGGGGCAGGATGGCGTGGAAGCCCCTGTGCACAAGTGTTCAACGCCAACACTGCTGTTCTGTATCAACCAGATAATAATGGATTATCCCCCATACACGTGGCTGTTGCAGCACATGACAAATATTGGTGGGTCACAGAAAGTGCCATTCCCATGTTCTTGAAGAAGTGCCCCAGCAGTGCCGGTCTGCGTGACGCTAAGGGGAGGACGTTCCTTCATGTTGCTGTGGAGAAAAAGAATGCGATGGCAGTGTTGTATGCTTGCAGGCATGGATATCTAGCATGGATTCTGAATATGCAAGACGGACAAGGGAACACTGCACTACACTTAGCTGTCAAGGATGGGAATAATCTTGGTATATTTCGTGCTCTATTTGGGAGCATGCAAGTCAACTTGAATTTAACAAATGCGGAAAAGCAAACACCTCTAGATATAGCACTGTATCAGCTCCGGCCATCTTTCTACGATGCAACGGTAATCGTGCATATCTCTTCCTCTCGTTTTATTGTTGTTGTTTTTGTACAACTTAGTGTTGGATTCAACATATATGCCTGTCCGTTTGAAGGTGAAAGTAACATGTTTTTGTACCTATTTTTTTTATTAGGCGGACCCTGAAATCTGGATAAAGAGGGCACTCGAAATGGCTGGTGCTACTCGAGGTGTTTCTCGCATGGATCATTTTTATGAAGAGTATGAAAATCATCATCGACTAAACTCTGACTATAAAGACAAAGAATTGGAGATGTTGAAAGATTCGACGCAGTCTCAATCNTGTATCAGCTCCGGCCATCTTTCTACGATGCAACGGTAATCGTGCATATCTCTTCCTCTCGTTTTATTGTTGTTGTTTTTGTACAACTTAGTGTTGGATTCAACATATATGCCTGTCCGTTTGAAGGTGAAAGTAACATGTTTTTGTACCTATTTTTTTATTAGGCGGACCCTGAAATCTGGATAAAGAGGGCACTCCAAATTGCTGGTGCTACTCGAGGTGTTTCTCGCATGGATCATTTTTATGAAGAGTATGAAAATCATCATGGACTAAACTCTGACTATAAAGACAAAGAATTGGAGATGTTGAAAGATTCGACGCAGTCTCAATCTATTGGCTCTGTTCTAATAGCAACTGTGACATTCGGTGCAATGTTTGCCTTGCCTGGCGGTTACCGAGCTGACGATCACCATTTTGGAGGTACACCTACACTCGCTGGGACATATGCCTTTCACGCATTCATGATAGCCAACACAATTGCCTTCATTTTTTCCACAATTGCTACTCTCGGTTTCATGTATGCTGGGTCTGCAAAGCTTAGCCTGGTGAGACGCAAAAGCCATTTTGAAGGCACCATGGTGTTGATGCACAATTCCATTATGGCCTTGACAATTGCCTTCGCACTCGGTGTGTACACAGTGTTGGCTCCTGTTGCTCAAAAGACTGCCATTCTAATCTGTGCAGTGAGTCCTCTTGTAGTGCTATACAACTTCGCTGACTTTTGGCTGAATTGGTTCCGTTTTGCACTACCACTACGTGCTAGAAAAGGGATATTCTGGACATTAAGGGCGTACATGTTTATGGTCCTGGGAAATTTGTTCAGTGTATCATGGCTCTTCATAGCAATCTTTGTTTGGGCTGCTTATGGAAGGAACCATCCCATTTCAATCTCACCAGCACAAGCTCCAGCCAAGTTTACTTAAAAGAGGCACTCCGCCTCTCTGTCTGCGAGGAAGGATTTATACATGAGTCTTCAATAAATGATTTGGTTGTGTTTGTGTCACTTTCTTGTCATTTCCTCATACTCTGTTGTGATGTGTTGTACATGTTGTGTGTTTTTGTACCTTTCTTGTTCAAGACCTTCATCTCATGACTATGCTTGCATGTAAGCTGTGGCGACTGTATTTGCCAACGTACTTTAATGCAATTACTAAGCCTGAATTTATAAATTGTTCAAACAATTGTATTGTACGGTTTGGCAAGTTTATCAATCCATGCTAAAACTTTGAGTGCAAAGGAAGGCGATTGTATAGTTTTGCCATGTGTCATAAGTAGGGGTGCAATCTGATCGAATACGAGATATAACCAATCTCATATTTAATATCCATGCGGATATGGATAATAATCTGAATCCAATTGTGTGCAGATTATCCAATATTTACAATAAATATATCCCATGATTTCTCCTCCAAGACTAAAATCTAGAGGAATCCATTTTTAAAAATGTTATATTTGAGAACTATTAATTTTTGACATAGTTGTTTGATGTTCTTGCTGATTGTTATTTGTAAGACGGGAAACATTTCCATCGGTGCACCGGCCGAAGTTTCGGCCGGTTGCACGGACACGTTTGATCGGACGTTACAAACAGCCCGTCCTTATCTTCACCTGGAACCACTTCTATCCACTCGTTTCCTCTCCCACGAAGCGGCCATGCCCTAGCAAACCCCCTCCTCTTTCTCTCTCTCGGCGAGGTCACAGCAAATCCCCTCCTCTTTCTCTCCCCCGGCGAGGTCACAACACAAGGACAGTGCTAGGCGCCGGTGCGCTGGCCCAACTTTGGGCCGGTCGGCCCCTAGCCGTCAGATGTGTTTCACGTGAGCCATCCGATCATCTTCGCCCCACCAAATCGTCCTCTACCTTCATCCAAATACAGCGACACAACGCGTTGATTTTGAGCCGCCGGCTGCTGCCCGGTTTGGTTGTCCTATAGGTGGCTCGCAGTCCGCGTCCTGCAACGACTCACGGCGTCGCGCCGTGCTCCCGCGGTTGCAGCACCCCGACCAGGCCGCACCCTTGCAGTGCATCATTCCGCCGCCCCGAGGTTGTAGCTCGCCGCGGCCGCCATTGTGGCTCCCTCCCAACTTGTTGGCTACAGCTCTCCTCATGCTGATTGCAACACCACGCTGCCCGTCTTCTACACACAAGATCTCGTTGTTCGTAATACCTCTAGCAACCTCGCCATGCTCGTCAGTGCACTTGTAGCACCATGGCAGCCATGAAAAATGGGTTGTAGCAAATTACATCGCAGGTCGTAGCAAAAAACGAAGATGTTTGCAGCAAAATGCCATCATCGTCGTCGCGGGTCGCAACGAAGACATGAATGTTGGAGCTTTTTCCATTGCCGGATGTAGCTTTTGTTACCGTAGGTTGCAGCTTTTCATAGTAGTCCATAGCTTCTGTCATCTATGGTTGAAACTTTTTTCATCCCGGGTTGAAGCTTTTTTCATCGCCAGATGAAGCTTTTTTCGTCACCAGTTGTAAGTTTTCCTTGGTCGTCCATAGCTTCTGTCGTATACGTGTTGAAGCTCTTTTCGTAGCCGGTTGAAGCTTTTGTCGTCGCCAGTTGTAGCTTTTTTGGGCACGGGTTGCAGCACCAGGCCTCTATCTGATTCCAGCACACAAAAAATGGCTTCGCCGTCGCCGTCCCCGCAGCAGCCCCCATGGCCACGAGCCCCTCCGCTTGCAGCACCAACTCGAGGGCCTCCCCGGCGATGTGGCACCACCGGCGGAACCATGGTACATCCGCTGGTGCGAGGGAGCGCGTGTGATGTCGTCTCTCCACGGCAGCGATGAACATCTTGGCTGGGAGACGAGATGCTCGTAAAAGCACTGGGGGAAAGAAAGTTGCTTGCAGCATCAAGTGGGCGTCCTCAACGACGGCGGCCGGTGGTCGTCCTCCATGAATGGGAGAGGGAGAGGGGGAGGAGGAGGTCGCTCGGGGGAGAGAAGAGAGCTCACGTGTGGCCAGTAACTCGTGCGAGGGGATAAGGGGGCGAGACGGGATGCGAGCCGCTCGATCTAGTCACATCAGACGGCGCGTGATGGACCGGCCGAGCGTTCGGCCGGTCTGTCGTCGTACGCAAACGTTTTCCTAATTTTTAATGGATATATTGAATATGTTGAACGCAATTTAGTCTGATTACTATTATGGCTGCATGGAGACACCCCACTGTTAGCAATCAGATTTTATTCAATATGTTTAGTCGATCTGTTAAGATTAAACTGATTACTGCTATGCATGTTGGATCATTTATCCGTATCCACTAAAGCCCTGTTCGGATCCACTCCGCTCCACAGCTGCATCTCCGGCAGCCGGCAGCGCAATCGCACCGAGCGACTCAAACCCAGCTCCTCGCACGGAGCGGAGTTTTGAAACTGAAGAGGTACCGAACAGGCACTAAATCAGATCGCCTGAAGAGTATTGTTCTTCTAATGCATATATCAAGTAACGGTTTTGTCTTAGTATTACGTACATCCGTATCTAGACAAATTAAAATAAGAATTTTGGAACGGAGGGAGTATTTACTCATGATTTGCATGCGAGTTGACCCTAGTCAATGTCCTTCTATTAACGGCCACTTTGGGCCACATATTTGGAACTGTCTGGCAACAAAACTGGCACGTTCCACCTTTTGTATTTGATTATTTCTTTCCTTGTCAATTGCAGGTCAACTTGACCGGCACGCCAAGGTTTGTCCGAAGTCCGATCCGGCTAGCTTTTGAGGCTTAGGGAATCTCGAAGTTCTTCTGCTTCACTTCACACGATCCTGCAGGCCTCCAAGTGTGTTGTGCATAGGAAACACATTTTTGTGCCAACACACTTTTTGGCACGCCCAGTGGGACCTCAATCGTCAAAATGGGTTTTAATAACAGTGAGATTATTTAATGTTACTATGGAAGACCTTCCTGAAGATCTGCGAGAGATTGTTGAGACAGCAGTCCAACAATTTCAAGAGAAGTGTTTACTCTCATTCTCTAAGAGCCGTGACAACAAGATTACCCAGAAGGATTATTTGCCAATAACGCTCATGCCTAGTCAAAGGGATCCAAATACTGCTGCTGAGCATAATGCTATGTATGAAACTATCAGCAAAGCTATGGCTGCTACCCTCACCAACCACAATGAAATATTCTTGACAAGCCTGACAAATGCTATGAAGGAAGCTATACATGGAGAATCAGGTTTAAGAGGGCCATCATACACTAATCAAAATACAGGCAAGCAAGGTGGAACTCTTATACAGAATGGTAATGGTGGTGCTGGAACATTAGCTAGTGGCTCTGGAGGGAATAATGGTGGCTCTGGAAAAAACAATGCTCAGTCTTTTTTTCTTTTTCTTTTTTTGAAATAACCACATTTATTTCATTATACAAACATATTACAAAGAGTGCACATGTGGTCATCACAAGAGACATACACACCAGCCGATGATGGACAATCAAGTGATAAATGGTGCATGTCAATCGGCTGCAAAAATTGCTCCTGCATCTCAGAGAATTGTCAGGGGTTTTGGTGCACCTCCATATCAAGGAAAAGGTACCATATGGTGAAATTCCTCCGGGGTATCATTATGTCTCTTAATATTATACTTTGGATGCCGAGGCTAATCTCTACTCTTATAAAAAAGCAGAGTTGGCGGTGATGGTGTGCCTGCCATCCTGCAATATAGGCCGTCGATCTATATCTAACGGATAGGAAGGAAACTATGACAATTTACCCGCACTCCTTTCCACATTTGCAGATACGACCTTCCCTCGTTCATCATTTTCTCCCACAAGATAAACTACTCATACTAATGCATCTTCATGTTCCGTGCAACGCACATGCATCTTGCTAGTCTAGGATATCAAGGTACACAATATCAAGGCGCGCAAAATCCTGGTAATCATTATATATCAAACAATCAAGGTGGACAGAATAATGCTCAAATTGATCAACTGATGAGTCAAGTGACCGATATGGTGCAACGCCAGTTCGGTATGAAGCCAAAGAATCCAGGGATTTCTTATAGGAAGCCATATCCGGCTTGGTATGATCAAGTAGTGCTGCCACCAAGATATAGAGTGCCAGATTTTGCCAAATTCACTGGAACTGATTCAATGTCGACTATGGAACATATTAGTCGATATCTTGCTCAACTGGGAGAGCTTTCTGATGAGCCAGCATTTAAAGTGCGATTCTTTCCTTTATCTTTGTCTGAATCTGCATTTTCCTGGTTTTCATCTTTACCACACTATTTTATTGCAAGCTGGGAAGATTTGGAAACAAAATTTCATCAATACTTTGACTCAGGTATGTTAGAAAAAGGGGTCTCTCCTCGGCGTGGCTCCCCGCCCTCTGACCATGGCGCGGTGCTCTGTCGGCGGCGGCGCTTGGCGGCGTGGTGCTGCGAGGGCGCGGTGGCTGCGGGGGTGATGGAGCTCCGTCCGGTGGTGTTGCCTGCGGCTGCGGCGACCGGAGGTCTCCGTTCCGTCCCGATCCCATTCTCCAGATCTGGATCTGGCCGGTCGAGACCCGGGCGTGGCTGCCGGCGGGCGTGGTGACGCCGGGCCTCCACGGCTGCTAGGCACGGTGGTCGTGCTGGCGGTTGCGTTGGGGCCCCGGTGTGGTGGTGGCGACGCGGCGGCGACCCGTGCACACGATGCTTGATGGAGGTTCCTTCAGCGGATCCGGGTGAAAACCTAGTTCTCTGCTTGATGCCAAGACCGGCGTTGGCGGCACTCTTTTGTGTCATTACCTTCTTGAAGGCATCGCCGTGGAGAAGCTCCAGACCTCTATCCGCTACCTCCGGGAGAAACCCTAGATCAGTAGATCAGATGACGGCGGCGCGTTGGTGTCGTTTCCTCCTTGGGGGCGTCATTCTTAGAGGCGTACACGGGTTCGAGGGACCAGTGAGCGGTTTTTTTTGGTGGAGCGGTGCTTCATCCTGCACATTGATGAAGGCGGATCTCGGCGGCGTGGTGCAGTGGAGACTCGGCGCCCGATGCGCGGTGCTGGACTCGCGCAGGAGGGGGTTGCTGTCTGGCGTCATGGTGACGTCGATGGCAGAGTGGCCTGACAAGGTAGAAGCCTCAATATCTGCTCTGAAGACGGACCAGTGGAAGATGGCGGCGACGACACATGTGAGTGCGTTAAACCAGTTCTGCCCCAGACCCGGTATGTGGCTCGGTTGGGGCTTCTGGCTTTTGATGATAGGCTTAGGTGAGTGGACTGGGTATTTGGCCCAGCTAGCGCCCCTTCATCATATGGATAGGAGTAGGGGCATATGATGCCAAGATGGCGGATTCAGGCATATTGTTGTAATACTTTGTAAGGGTCTCGAGAATAATCAATAAAGTGGCCGCATGCATCGACCAGATGCAGAGCCCGGGGGTCGTCCTCCTTTTCTAAAAAAGAAAAAAAAAGAAAAAGGGATTGCGGACTTGGTGGATGTGAGACAAGGCAATAATGAATTTGGGAGTCATTTTCTTCAAAGGTTCAGGGAAGTCACAAATCAATGCTATACTTTAACATCGTCAGATGCAGAATTAGTTAGCATTGCAATTCGAGGTTTGCAGCCAGCACCCAGAGAGAAGGTTATGGGTACTAGTTATTAGAACATTGGAATGTTGGCCAATAAGGTGGCTAGTATTGAAGCTCAGTACCGATTTGCACGTAGACCATAGAAAGCTGCAAATGTTGACCTCAAAAGTTGTTATAATACATTCGAAGAAGAAGAGGAAGATGATGAAGAGGTTGCTGCTGTTGAGTGGACATGGAAGCATGCTGAATATCTTCCCTGAGCCAAAGCTAAAGCAAATGATGATAAAAAATATAGTTTTGATATTAACAAGGCCGATAAGATCTTTGATTTGTTGCTTGAGAAAGGTAAGATCAAGTTAACAGCAAATCACAAGATGCCTTTGGCCGAGCAGCTCAAGAAAAGGAGGTATTGCAAGTATCACAGCTCATATACCCATAGCACCAATGAATGCAAAAATTTCTGAGAGCTTATTCAGAAAGCTATTGAAAAGGGTAGGATTGGTCTTGAAAAAAACAAAAATATGGAGATTGAAGGGCGTCCTTTTCCTCAAAATATGGTTGCAGTATCTTGGCCAAAAAGGAAATCCAAAGTGCTTACAACAGACAAGGCTAAGGAGGTTGGAACAGTTGCTCCTGAAAAGCAGATAACAGCTAAAGAATATCGGGAAATCAAGTTAGGACAAAATCGGCAAAATAGTCGATTGGATCAAGCTGAAACTTGGTGTTGTGCGTCATCATCCTACTTCTCGGATTCTACTGAATAATTGGCAACGGAAGCAAGAGAAAGATTATCAGAGATGGCTTGAAGAAGAAGAGTATAGACGTCGTCGTGATGAAGAAAGACAAGAAAGAGAGCAGAATGAGTCACATTGGAATTGCCCTTTCTTCAGACATTGCTGGCATGAAGGTTTGAAATTGTCTATTCGTAACAACTTCCCTGAATGCAGTGATCAATATTGGGAGTACAGGCAATCTAGAACCAAGCGCCGATCTATGTATGAACGTATAGTGAGTTTATCCGCAAAATATGGATCGGCGCATAAAAAGAGAAACTCTTCATGATCGGCTAGGGAAAAGAAGTGTTGATCGGACTTTGCCGATTGTGAAAAAGATGAGTATGTTTGGTAAGAAGGTCAGTGGTGTCGGGGTGGATTGACTAGAAGCCAGAAGGCAAGGGTACAACGACTGAGAAATGATGAATTGAGGGAAGAAAAGAAAAGACCCAAAATTTGGCGGGCCAAACAAACAGCCGATAAGAGTGCACCATCGGCTAAATAAAAGCAGTTTTTATGTTGCCAGCAGAATTTAGAGCACCTGGGCATCAAGAGACAGAAGATCATACTGATGATGAAGACACACCTGTTGCCCAATCACCCCAATGGATTTATCAAGCAGAGCGTGCTACCTTTGATAAACCAGAAAAGTATTTGCATTTAAAGGCCTTGTATCTTAAAGGTATTATTGATGGGAAGCCAATGACTAAGATGCTAGTCGATGGAGGTGCAGCTGTCAATCTAATGCCGTACACTACATTCAGGAAGCTTGGAAAAGGACCAGAAGATTTGTTGAAAACAGATATGAGGTTGACAGATTTCGGTGGAAAATCATCCAACACCAGAGGAGCTATTAATGTTGAGCTGACAATCGGAAGTAAAAGCCTCCCGACTACTTTCTTTGTTGTTGATGCTAAAGGTACATACAGTATACTTCTTGGTCGAGATTGGATCCATGCTAATTGCTGTATACCATCCACCATGCACCAAAGTCTTATTCAGTGGATAGGTGATGCCATTGAGATAGTTCAGGCCGATTCATCTGTTAGTATTGCAATTGCTGATCCAGATGAACGGAACTTCGAAGGAGTCTAATGTTTCTCTGGTAAGATCTGGGAAGGAGATGTCATCAAGGTTTTTGATGAAAATCAACAGCCGCCCATCCGAGCAGTCGGCTCTGAAAGTTTTTATTAATGGGTTCTCAAATTGATGATAGTGAAGGCAAGATGGGGCAAGGTTTAACGTCGGCCAATGAATTAGAAGCAGTTGATATTGGACCTGGTGACAGACCAAGGCCGACAGTGCTAAGTTGGATCCTGAGTAAGAAGAGTTGACTAATTTGTTGAAAGAATATAAAGATTGTTTTGATTGGGAATATTATGAAATGCCTGGTCTTGATTCTTCACTTGTAGAGCATCGATTGCCGATTAAGCCTGGGTATCGGCCATTCAAACAAGCTCCAAGGAGGATTAAGCCTCAAATTATGGAAGACGTGAAAACAGAAATTACCAGACTATACGAGGCTAAATTTATACGACAGTGCTGATATGCAGAGTGGATTTCAAGTGTGGTCCCTGTTTGTAAGAAGAACGGAAAGATAAGAGTGTGCATTGATTACAGGGATTTGAATAAAGCTACCCCAATGGATGGATATCCCATGCCTGTTGCTGACATGTTAGTCGATGCTGCAGCAGGTCACAAGGTAATTAGTTTTATGGATGGGAATGCAGGATACAATCAAAATTTTATGGCAGAAGAAGATATATATATCCATAAGATTGCTTTCAGATGTCCTGGTGCCTTGGGATTATATGAATGGGTAGTCATGACATTTGGTCTTAAAAATGCCAGTGCAACTTATCAGAGAGCCATGAATTTTATTTTCCATGAGTTGATGGGCAAGATAGTCGAAATCTATATTGATGATGTAGTTGTGAAGTCCAAGGGATATAAAGAACATCTCCAGGATCTCAGGGCGACCTTAGAGTGTACAAGAAGGCATGGGTTGAAGATGAATCCAAATAAATGTGCACTTTCGTTTCAGCTGGGCAATTCTTGGGCTTCATGTTGCATGAGAGAGGAATTGAGGTTGGTCAGAAAAGCATGGATGCTATCGACAAAGCTGTACCACCAACCAATAAAACTGAGTTACAGTCTTTGATCGGCAAAATTAATTTTATAAGGAGATTTATATCAGATCTATCGGCTAAAATTTTGCCGTTCTTAGTATTGCTGAAATTAAAAGCTGATCAAGAATTCAAATGGGGTGACAAACAACAGAAGGCATTTGAGGAGATTAAGGAATATATGAAATCTCCACCAGTATTGATTCCTCCTCACCAAGGTAAACCTTTCAAGTTGTACGTGGCGGCCCATGTCCATACGATTGGTTCGGCCTTGATTCAAGAGTTTGAAGGTAAAGAAAGAGTAATTTTCTATTTAAGCACAAGGCTTCTGGACCCTGAAACTAGATATTCTCCTGTTGAGAAGCTATGTCTATGCTTATATTTCTCCTGCACCAAACTTTGGCATTATTTATTATCTTCTGAATGCACAGTTGCGTCTAAGTTTGATGTGATCAAATATATGTTGTCCATGCCTATTTACCCAAAAAGGCTTTCGCCCTGTTTTATATATAAAGCACAGGTCAACCACAGCCCAAGTACAAACACATCCCACGACAACACACACACACACCCAAGGCGGGATACATAGGCGCTGAGCGCAGCAACACCACCCCTACCACTACAGGAGTAATCGGGGACCTCCACTGTGAACACGCCACCGCAAAGAGATGAAGCCGCATATGACGAACTGTGAGCTCCAAGGCGGTGCCTCCAAGAAGGTTACGACGCTAGCGCGCCGGCACCGCCTGACCTGCGGGTCAGAGTTTCCCCTGGAGCGACACGATGACCGGTGAGAGCCGCGACGATGCCTTCAAGAAGGTAACGCGCTACGCCGCCACCGGTCTGTCCGAGGATAGAACAGGTTTTCACCCTAGCAAACACTCACCGCCACCGAACGCCACACCCCTGCCACCAAGCTGCCCACACGGCCATGGTCACCGGGCAGCACCAAGCCATGGGCTCTGCCCATGAGCACCGCGCTACCACCATCAGGGCCGCCGCCCCGGCATCCAAGACCTTGACACCACCGCATCCGAGACCCGTCGCTACCCCAACCAAAGAGACGAGTGGAAAGGTCGCTCCTTTACACACCCCTGGACGGCCCCCGGCGCCGAGACCGAAAGGGCCGGCCCAAAAAGACCTCCATCACCCGTCCTGCTGCACCGGGTGCAAGACAAGCTCGGTCCTGCTGCCGGGCGTGAGACAAGGTCGGTCCTACTGCCGGGCGCGAGACAAGCTCGGTCCTGCTGCCGGGCGCGAGACGAGCTCTGTCTCACAGCCACGGGCACGAGACGAGCAATGGACGTAACTGGGAGCGGTCCAGCCCTATGACGAGGGTAGAGCCCGGACGACGAGGGGAGGAATCGAAGGTCGAAAAAGGCCGCTCACCGACGGCCGACGCCGGAGGAGACCAGCCGCCACCGTGAAACGATCCAGACCACCACCATGAGCTACCACCACGCCACGGCAGCCCACATCCACGCCGAGACCCCGAGGAGCATCCCCGAGCCACTTTGCACCAGCTGCGACACGCTGCCGAAGACGCAGCCCACCCCTCGGCCATGGACGCCCGGCGCCCCGGCACCCCGCAAGGAGCAACCAGACCGTCGGCCGCCCCGCCACCACCTTAGCCAGGTCGCCGCCGCCACCCACACGACTGCCGCCGCCACCACCCGGATCTGGACAGGGGCACCCAGATCTGCCGCCAGCAGGGCCCCCGCTCCCGGAACCCCAAGAGCTGCCGCCAGGAGGGGGGGCGGCAGGACCACCGGGACGCCAGCGCACTGGGGGGAGGGAGCAGGGCCCGAGGACGGCCGACGACCGCCGCCGACGACGCAGAAGGCCGCGCCTCGCGACGCAAGCCTCCGGCGCGCGTGAAGAAGACGCCCCGCCTACGCCTACGTCGCGCGGCCTTTGGCCGGCGACGCGACCGGCGGCGGTGAGGGGAGGGAGGCCGGGGAGGGGGTTTGGGGAGCGGCGACGCTAGGGTTGGCTCCCTGAGTCGCCCACGGGAGCGACTCGGGAGCGGTTAACCTGGTTTTCCATGCCTATTTTGAATGGGAGAATTAGAAAATGGGTCCTTGCTTTGTCAGAATTTGAACTAAAGTAAGAATCGGCTAAAGCAGTCAAAGGACAGGTAATGGGAGAATGCACAAAAAGTCAATAGAAAAGTGGCTTAACGAATTCACTTGATTCCATTGGGACAACGGTACAACACATCTCCATATGAACGCCAATTAATACAAAAAGTGTACCAAGGGAAAAGTAATCAAGACAAGCTCACATAAATCCTCATAGAAAAAACATGGAAATTATATGCAAACCAAACACTCATGTAACATGGCGTGCATTAGTTTCTTCGAGGTAAGTCCATCATCCAACATGGTGTGTACGGAGACGAAATCTCTTCCATTGAATAGTGGACGCGGGGCCACGTATGACCTAGGTATCGTACCTTTGAGCTGTTTAAATGGTAGGCTACCGTTGAACAATGGCACACCCATCTTTCATGAAACAAGAGACAAATTCTTTGTAAGGATGGAAACCAAAACAATGAGGAACTCCGATGTTAGCGTCACACTTTTTAGGCCAGTCTTTAATGCTAACACCATTTTCATCATCAGAGTCACAATCAAAATCATCTTCCAGTGCTTCGTTGTACTCATCTACAAGGTTAAGGTTGGCATCATTCTTCAATAACTCTATCTGGTCACGCGACTGTGGAATCCATGGTCCATGGCTCCAATCTTTATTAAATGCTGGCTCAAGATTGATTTCATTCTTCAAAACCCAGTTAATCAAACCACATGATTCATGAAGAAACCAGACCTGAAATGTGTATGGCACATTGGTATGCAATGCACAATAGACCCCTTTCTTTATTTTTTCCTAAACGGAAATGTGATCCGACGCCTCCCTTTTGGTTACTAAATTACTTGGTACTTATCACTTGACATGTTTATTCTGTATAAAAACAATCATCGCTAAAGATTAATAACTAAAATGACATGTTTTTATGTAAATAATAAGAACAATTAATTAATCTATGTGGCTGAGTGAGTAATACGTTAAAAAATGATGATAGAACACCGCAAATAAAATAAAACGAGTTGATCAAAATAAAGATAAAAGTAATCATGCATTGTCTAGTGTGTGAGCGTGAGTATATAATACTTACGTACCTCAAAAGAAAATCATGTTTTATGTGCCTGGAAGGCACGTAGAGTGACCCTTGCCAATAAGCGGCGTAGTACATACCCCAAGTCTTTTTCGTTTTGTCAATATCCAACAGCTTAGCATACTAATCGTTCCAGAACTCCTTAATAATACGTGCATTTTGCTAAGATTTCTCATTCTCAATGCTATCATCATATGTCTTTTTTTATTTTGAAATAAAGGTTCTTGTCTTGTGGGGAACGATGCACAAATTTTTGGTCAGAATCATAGCATGATATCTCATCTTGGATAGTTCCGGCGGCATCGCCTTGTCACACAAATGACCTGTCCCCCAACAATTTGTCTTTGACGAGAAGACATGCATGACATACGGCGAAGGCGGCCACTCTGCGGCGCTACATATCATGTCAGCGGGAACACGAGGGATGGAGAAGACCTCGTAGTGTGGCGAGACGGTGGGGTCATAGACGAAGTAGCGGTTATTGCGGCAGCGCCGGCAGCTCCCCGCCGGCCACGAGCAAGTGCATGGCAGCGTGAGCAGCGGCGCCCACTGGCGTGTGGCGGGATTGACCACCTTCACCCTGGCCATGCCCTTCTCGCTCTGGACCAAGAGGAGGCCGTTGTAGTAGTCCCGCACGTAGTCGGCGTAGTCCGGGTTGTCCGCGAGGTAGTCAAGGTTGGTGGTGACGTAGCGCGTGGTGGAGCGGCGACCGAAGAGCTCCGACGGGTCCATCTGGAGCTCGTCGTAGATGGTGCCGTCGAGGGAGAGTGGGAGCAGGTCTGCGTGCAGGAGACGATGGTCGTCGATGGTGGCGCGCCAGGCCGTGCAGACGCAGCGGGAGACGGCCAGGCTGCACGGCGCGAGGCGGCAGAGTGTGTCTAGCAGCAGGTCGGTGTGCTTCATTTCCATGTTGCGGGTAGATGAGAACCGATCGAGGAGAATTATTGATTAGGGCATGTACAATGGTGCTATCTTAGGAGTGCCACGCATGNGCGCTACATATCATGTCAGCGGGAACACGAGGGATGGAGAAGACCTCGTAGTGTGGCGAGACGGTGGGGTCATAGACGAAGTAGCGGTTATCGCGGCAGCGCCGGCAGCTCCCCGCCGGCCACGAGCAAGTGCATGGCAGCGTGGGCAGCGGCGCCCACTGGCGTGTGGCGGGATTGACCACCTTCACCCTGGCCATGCCCTTCTCGCTCTGGACCAAGAGGAGGCCGTTGTAGTAGTCCCGCACGTAGTCGGCGTAGTCCGGGTTGTCCGCGAGGTAGTCAAGGTTGGTGGTGACGTAGCGCGTGGTGGAGCGGCGACCGAAGAGCTCCGACGGGTCCATCTGGAGCTCGTCGTAGATGGTGCCGTCGAGGGAGAGTGGGAGCAGGTCTGCGTGCAGGAGACGATGGTCGTCGATGGTGGCGCGCCAGGCCGTGCAGACGCAGCGGGAGACGGCCAGGCTGCACGGCGCGAGGCGGCAGAGTGTGTCTAGCAGCAGGTCGGTGTGCTTCATTTCCATGTTGCGGGTAGATGAGAACCGATCGAGGAGAATTATTGATTAGGGCATGTACAATGGTGCTATCTTAGGAGTGCCACGCATGGGATAAATGATGAGGTGGACAAGAAAGAATTCTTAAGAAAAGGCTTGTCTTCTTTTATTTAAGAAAAGACAAAAGATAATCTCTTGGCACAATATGTGTCACCATGTTTTTAGGAATGTCTAGTTATTGAAAATAAAGCTAAAAGATGACCTATTATAGACATATTTCTTTGTCATCTTTAAATTGAATACAAAACTTAAGATAAAACTATCTTATTAACTATTGGCCACCGTGTTGTTAGGAGAGCAGTTGGGAACGCATGGCATGTGAGCCTACGGAAATAGAGTGACATACCCACGGAGCAGCCGACGTCGCCGGAAACCCTAGCTAGCACGGCCAGGATCGCGCGTGAGTGCTAGTTGCGGGGAAGACGGACCGAAACCATATGGCGGAAGTGGTACATCAGCCCGAGAGGCGCTCGTGGCCCCTGCGTGCTATGCGGCGGCCGGAATCTGGCGCCGGCTGTGCGAGGGAAAGGAGATGAGAGGCGGCGGGGGACGCGAGAGAGTGAGAGATGGGAGCGAGAGAGGCAACATACTATATGGCCATTTGAAGTAGAACAATCGATGACGAGGCAGTAGCCCAATGGCCAGTTTTGCGGTTGTGCACCTGGCGACCAGAGTTCGACTCCTGTTGCGGGGATTTTTTTTGGTCTTTGCACCAATTCTGCAAATTTCGTGGCTAAGGAGGCCGTTGCGGGGATTTTTTTTTCCTTTCTCACCAATTCTGCAAATTTTGTGGCTAACGAGGCGCATCTGTCATTCATTCACCATCTCGAGAGTTATGGGGAACTTTTTTTGTTACATATTCTGAAACGCACCTAATCATCATGTGATGTTGTGAAATAAAATCCCATAATCCAGGATTTGGCGCCTTGAGCACGCTTTTGAAAGGAAAGTCCGATTTGGTGCCAAGGCTTTTTCCATTGTTTAGTTTAAATTTTATATCCACATGGGTAGCTTTGATTGTTTCATACTTGCTTACACTTGATATCAATTAAAGGTCCGATTTGGTGCCTTGAGCCAGGTCACCCAAACAACATCGCATCACAAAAAAACAGAGCTTAAAGAATGGATTATGGGGTTATTTTCTTTGAATTCCCTAAAAACGTTATTCCTAGATCACAAAAACATAGCTTAATTAGTTTCGATGCAAAGGTTGGCCAAAGATTTCTTTCTTTCTTTGCATCCGGAGAAATTTATACCTAGAATTTGCCATGATACGAGATAGAAATCTACCGATGTTGTGCAAGTTCCCGAGCAATTGCAGTGAAATGATCAAGGAAAGATCAAGCTGTCAAGTTGTCCCTCCGCAAACAATTAGCAAAGTTTACGGTCTAAACAGCTGTATAAATCTACAATTGTTTTTTTAATGGAGTGAAATGACAGGAACTTTGTGACAAGTACCTTGTATGCTTTTTGCACTAACTAGACCCTATCAAAAGAATCTGAACAGTGCCCCTGCAAAAAGGATTCAAAGGTTCAGTTCTCACTGGACTCAAAATACCAGCATCCTGGTTCTCACTGGATTGATTCAATGGTTCAGTTCTCACAAACCACCAATACTGCCTTATTGATTTTTCTAGGACTTGTGACTGCAGCATCGTTTGTTTCTACAAAACAAATTAGTCAAGAATGATATCATTTGACCACTGAACCATCACATAAACAAGGTTGTTTCCTGAAAACAGACACTACATAGGCAATTCACACTACAGAAGTTCAGAGTAATTCTTAAGCATGTTGTGGTACCTGAAAAAAGATATTTATCTGCTAATGCATGTACAGGTTACATTTTTTAGTGCCGNTCAGAGTAATTCTTAAGCATGTTGTGGTACCTGAAAAAAGATATTTATCTGCTAATGCATGTACAGGTTACATTTTTTAGTGCCGTTTGAGGCTAAATCATGTGTAGTTGAATTTTTTTGAGGTCATTAGCATTTGAACAATTCCATAATTCTGATGGGAATACCAAGAACAAAGACGTGAGACAGTGACTCTTGGCGCATATCAGCTAGAGACAGATAACATGTAAATAGGCACGAGAATTTTACAGAGAAAAATGGGAACAAGTTACACATCATCATGTCAACAATCGTACCCCACTCCAGCCTTACCAACACAAAATTCTAGTAGTATTGCTACGATTATTTGTAGGTTCAATAATTGCCTGGAGCCCTGGACAAAAAAAGTTCAGATTGTGGAAAATTAGTAAAACTTGTTGCTCTTCATTTATTTATTTCTTGGTGAAATTTTCAGCAAAATAAAAAGGCAACAGACAAGGCTTCCGGTCAAGCTGCATGATTACTATATAAGATGGAGGAACCAAATTTGTTACGGGGCAGCATATAACCACAGACAAGCAGTCAGGTTGGTTTTAACACTGCCATGCCATTGGGTTGTGTAATTAACATTCAGTCTCCATGGGAAGGCTGTGAGCGTCATCCCTACTGAACCTCCTGCTCCTGGTCAGTCAGAGAAAGAGAGAAAGTAGACGAAGAAGAGAAGAGATTCTTCATTCCCTAGGAGCAGCAGTTGGGTTGGAGTTGGAGAGGAGGGAGCTGCTACTTGTCCATGGAGATGGAGCAGCCGGAAAGCCTAGCACGGCCAGGGTCGCGCTAGTGGCGGGGAAGACGGACCGAATCCATATGGCGCTCGTGGTCCCTGCGTGCTATGCGGCGGCCGGAATCTGGCGCCGGCTGTGCGAGGGAAAGGGGATGGGAGGCGGCGGGGGACGGGAGAGAGTGAGAGCTGCGAGCGAGAGAGGCAGAGACTGAAGTCCCAAACTACGGAACAATTGAGGCCGATTGAAGTAAATGAAACGAGAACGGGGCAGTAGCCCAGTGGCCGGGAACGCAGTCGTTCCCCCGGCGACCAGAGTTCGACTCCTGTGTGGAGCGAATACATCTGGGATTCTCACCAGGGATGCGTGGAATAAGCCGGCTTTTCCGTATGATGCCTATGGTCACAAACATATTTTTTTTACAGTTTTACTAAATCAGTCATCTGTTTTCAAATTGGCTTCAGGTTCTGAGATCTGCGCTGGTCTGGTGATTTTTTCGGGCCCATTTTGTCTCAGTGGGTATCTGTGGATCCGTTTTGGTTATTTCCGCGCCTGATTCACTTTGTTTTTCCGAGGCTCTGGTCACTTCTCAAAATCTGACAACGTGCTCCGGCCGATGGCCGACCTACGCCGGGGGCCTCCCTTTCTTCTCTCCATTTGCTGCCCCTCCCCTAGCATGCGTGTCCATTCCATGGCGCCTTCTCTCTCTCCCTCCCCTTCCGGTCGTGGGCGCACCGAACTGTAGCTTGGACGACGAGATACATGGCAATGGGGACTTGTGCTCGAGGTCCCAGGGTAATGGATACTGGTGCGGCCATGTAATCCCCATCCAGCGCCGCGCATCTGATGTGCAAAAGCGACACTGAATCGAGCTAAAACAGTGAGGAGGGCCACCATCAAGGATACTGGAGTCACGCCATCCACCATGAAGCGATGGGTGCAGATGGAGTCAGGGGTTGTGGCCTTCGTTGTAAATGTCCCATTGTAATTTTTTTAGTGGTTCGTTTTGCCTTTGCTCCTGCATGTAATTTGCTTTTACTTTAATTTTTGTTTTTAGCGGTCCGTTTTGCCTTTGCTCCTGGATGTAATTTGTTTTTCCTTTGTAATTATTGTTCTTAGTTGTCCGTTTTAGTTTAATTTGTTCTTACTTGATGATATGAACAGAAATCTAAAAACAACTTGTGGGCTCGAAATCTGAGTTGACA
Source organism: Aegilops sharonensis (assembly GCA_904067115.1). NCBI lineage: Eukaryota > Viridiplantae > Streptophyta > Magnoliopsida > Poales > Poaceae > Aegilops > Aegilops sharonensis. The sequence goes on from LR880966.1 coordinate 780,514,857, forward strand.
CAAACTAATTGGCAGCTGATTTGGTAAAATAAATCAACAGTGAGCAAACCCTATTTGGGCTAATTACAAAATGGGCCAGAAATTTCTTTGGGCCAAAATTAGTGGGCCAAAATTCTAGACATATGGGCTGCCATGTCAGATCCATGTTGGCTGCCATGCCAGATGATAATGTGGAATTCCTAGTTAACGCCGTTATCTAATAGTAAGCTGTGACGGTCAGGAACCGTCATGGATCCATGACGGATTTGGTGATCCGTCAAGGAGTGCATTGTGGCCAAATTATGACGCGATATACACGACGAATTTAGAATCCGTCATGAATGCCCTAACATGACAGTTATGCACACATTTGTGACAGACTGTATCCGTCATGTATTAACACATTTCTTGTAGTGTTTGAACGATTGAAAAATCGGCTCAAGATTTCTTTTTGTTTTTGCATCCGGAGAAATTTATAACTATATTATGTGACGCGGAGTTTGGAATTTTCCATGATGAATACATGCTTTTATTACCGGAAAAAAANCTGGAGTCACGCCATCCACCATGAAGCGATGGGTGCAGATGGAGTCAGGGGTTGTGGCCTTCGTTGTAAATGTCCCATTGTAATTTTTTTAGTGGTTCGTTTTGCCTTTGCTCCTGCATGTAATTTGCTTTTACTTTAATTTTTGTTTTTAGCGGTCCGTTTTGCCTTTGCTCCTGGATGTAATTTGTTTTTCCTTTGTAATTATTGTTCTTAGTTGTCCGTTTTAGTTTAATTTGTTCTTACTTGATGATATGAACAGAAATCTAAAAACAACTTGTGGGCTCGAAATCTGAGTTGACACAAACTAATTGGCAGCTGATTTGGTAAAATAAATCAACAGTGAGCAAACCCTATTTGGGCTAATTACAAGATGGGCCAGAAATTTCTTTGGGCCAAAATTAGTGGGCCAAAATTCTAGCCATATGGGCTGCCATGTCAGATCCATGTTGGCTGCCATGCCAGATGATAATGTGGAATTCCTAGTTAACGCCGTTATCTAATAGTAAGCTGTGACGGTCAGGAACCGTCATGGATCCATGACGGATTTGGTGATCCGTCAAGGAGTGCATTGTGGCCAAATTATGACGCGATATACACGACGAATTTAGAATCCGTCATGAATGCCCTAACATGACAGTTATGCACACATTTGTGACAGACTGTATCCGTCATGTATTAACACATTTCTTGTAGTGTTTGAACGATTGAAAAATCGGCTCAAGATTTCTTTTTGTTTTTGCATCCGGAGAAATTTATAACTATATTATGTGACGCGGAGTTTGGAATTTTCCATGATGAATACATGCTTTTATTACCGGAAAAAAATTATCGTCTATTCTACAAATTTCTAGGCTAAGGACGTGCATCTGTCATCCATTCACCACGATTGCTGGCAAAAAAAAGAGTCGCCTATTCTGAAAGGCATCAAGAAGAGGAAAAAATTGTCACGTATTCTGAAAGGCATCAAGAAGAAAAATTCCACCAAAGAGTAGGCGTCCAGATGAAACATAAAAAACGAAATTGGCTACATAAATGTTTAGTTAGGTATTTAACCGAGAGCGAGGTCACCCAAACAACATCTCATCATAAAAAACAGAGCTCAAAGAATGGATTTTGGAGATGTTTTCTTTGATTTCCCCAAACGTTGTCTCTCGATCACAAAAACAAAAGTAGAGCTTAACTAGTTTGAACGATGCAAAGATTGGTTGACGATTTCTTTCTTTCTTTCTTTGCATCAAGAGAAATTTGTAACTATATTATGTGATGCGTCAGCCGCATAGTTTGGAATTGGCCATGATGCATCACGCGCATGTTTCCTTCTAGTTATATTGAATCGCTAGTATATTTGTCAACTATAACTTGCTAAGATAAAAAGGAGTGCGGGAGTTATGTCACGGAATCCATGGCCAGTAGTGCTGATAAAATTCAGTGGGAGATGTGGCTTCAATCTTCATTGCCGGTGTGTTTCTCTGCTGCTCATTCATATTGGTGTGTCTCTTGTTACGGTGTCAGTGTGTGTGCACCATGTGTGTAAAGGAGGAAAAATAAAAATCAATTAGGGGTTGTTTTCTTTGATTCCCCCCGATCTTTGTTGCTCGAGCACAAAAACAGAGCTTAATAAATTTCAATGATGCAAAGGTTGGCCGGAGATCACTTTCTTTCTTTTCATCCAGAGAAAATTTGTAACCAACTATATGGATGTGACGTATCAATATGCCTTTCTGAAATGCAAAAAATAGGGTACACATTAAGCAAATGCCTCTGTGACCAGGAATCGTGCTACAAGAGGAACCAAGATGAGTTGCAGTAAGGATGAACTGAGTCTTGACACTTTAATCTTGAGCACGCTTTGAGAAGAGTAAAAAGAGAAACTAGGCTTGAGCACTGTTTTGTCCTGGGAAGGTCTGCCAGAAAAATACTCTATCTACTTGTACCACCGGAGTGGGGTTCTGCAACCGAAAGCACAATGTTCATGCAGGACAAGCACACACGATGAGAGCACACACTAGTCAAGCTGCACGATTAGTATAAGATGGAGGAATCAAATTTGTTACGGGCGGCATACATAACCAAACAAGCAGTCCGGTTGGTTTTAACACTGCCATGCCATTGGGTTGTGTACTCATTAACATTCAGCCTACACGGCTGTGGGCGTCATCCCTGCTGCACCTCCTGCTCCTGGTCAGTCAGAGAAACAGGGGAGCTCCTACTTGTCCATGGAGCAGCCGGGAACCCTGGCTAGCACGGCCAGGGGAGAGAGGCAGAAATTACGGAACAATCTCAACATAGTACTATATCGCCGTTTGAAGCAGAGGAAACGAGGACGGGGCCGTAGCCTAGTTGCTGGGACCACAATGGTGCTGGTGCATCCGGCAACCAGCGTTCGACTCCTGCGTGGAGCGACAATTTTTTTCGCATCTGTCATCCATTCACCATCGAGAGGGTCACAAATTATTTTGGGCACATATTCTAAAAGGCATCAAGAAGAAAAACAAATTGGCACCTAATCATCGTTGCGGGTCAAAAAGAAATTTTGTCACCTACTCTTCAAATGTCTGGGCTAAAGCCCCGCAAAAAAATTTGTCTGGGCTAAGGAAGCTCATTTGTCATCCGATCACCATCATTGCGGGGCAAAAGAAAATTGGCACCTATTCCAAAATGCATAAACAAAGTGTCATGTATTCTACTCCCTTCGTCCCAAAATTCTTGTTTTAGATTTATCTAAATACGGATGTATCAAGTCATGTTTTAGTATTAGATACATCCGTATCTACGTAAATTTAAGACAAGAATTTTGGGACGAAGAGAGTAAAAGGCAGCTATCCCGTTTAAATGTATCGAAGCAAAAAATTCCCCCAAAAGAGTGGGCGTCTGAATCAGACATACTAGAGATTCATATATATTAGTTTTTTTTTTAGAACGAAGGCTCGAGAATGAGCCCGGCTTTTAATTAACAAAGCCATCAACCGACCAGGTATTATAGCCAACAAGTGCCAGCCCAACGCCACTTACAAAGAAAATACAACACGAGCGGCCCAAAGATACATGAGTGCTGAAGCATAGCTTACAACACAGTCCCAAACAACAAGCACCTAAAACTAGATAGAAATGAAGAACCGCTTGAAGAAAGGACCGCCCTTGAAGCTCGAAACACCAGCGCCAAAGAAGACATCAGCGATAGTGGCGTTGCCGACCACCTTGGCCACGAACACGCCAAAACTCCTGCACTGGACCAGAAAGATAACACACCTTCCTTCTCCCTCGCCGAAGAGGGACCCTACCCCCTCGTCCTGGCTCGAAGGACGCCGCACCGTCGAGCGAGGGATGAGTTCACCCTAGAAAAAGGAAAGGCACGATCTTGGGGTTGCAGACACAGAACATTTGCACGCATCCGTGTCGCAGCAACGGGCATACCTCACTGGGCATTTAAGCACAGACCGCCAGTGTCCAAACAAGAAGAGAGTAAGCTGCAGGAAACGGCACATCGGAGCTGAAGAAGCAGCGAGCTAGTGGCGAACAACAGGGAAATAGAGCATGCACAGGATGCGAGGGATATGGCCCTGGTGCTCATTGAGCTGCCACAGATCTGTTGCTGGGAAGGGGAACCCTTTCCTCTCCCACCCAGACTCAGGGGAGCCGAGCACCGGCGAACAGGGGATGGCCAGCAAGCACCAAACAGAGAATGGCAAGCCCGTCATCGCTGGAACCCAAGTTGTCACACGAAGCCCCGCTGCAATCACAAACCTCGAATCTAGCACCACACACCTACACCCTGCTAACGAGACGACGCCCCCAGGGAGGTTACGGCGTCGAGCGCCGCCGCCGAATCCGCATGGGATTACAGGATTTAACCTTGGAACGTAGGGGGAGAGGTGGGTAGAGGGGATCTCAACGGTGCCTTCAAGAAGGGGTGCCGCGCCCGCGGGCCTGGCCACCGCCGTGGTCAGAGATACCAACCAGGGATTTCTCCCGGTCCCGACAAACACCACCGCAACCAACCACCAGCAGACCGGCGAAGAAGCACCGGCGCTAGCACAGGTTGTGAGCAGGCTAGAGGGAAGAGGAGAAGTAACCTTTAGATCTGAGGTCAGAGGACCACCGGAGCAGTCTACCGACCATGCACCGTGTCCACCGTCAGCTCGCCGCCCGTGCGGCCGAGGACGGTGACCCACACCCACGGGCGCACCTGCCGCCCAGGCGCCGCCGCCTTGCCAGATCCGGGGCTGCCGCCCCGGCTGCTTAGTCCCTCAACTCAACGCAGGTGAAGCCGCCAGATCCCCGCCGCCACCTTAATCGGTGTCGCGCGCGCGTGCCGGTGGGCACCTCGGGCGGCGGCGGAGAGTAGGGAAAGGGGATGGAGGGGTGGCGGCGGCGGTGGTTAGGGCAACCCCCGAGTCGCCTCAGAGGAGACGACGCGGGGGCGGGGGCCAAGGGCTATTTTTTCTTGCGTTCCTACCCTCATATATATTAGCTCAAAGCAAGGTCACCCAAACAACGTCCCATCATAAAAAAACAGAGCTCAAAAGAATGGATTTTGGGGCTGTTTCTTTGATTTCCCCAAACGTTCTTGCTCGATCACAAAAAATAGAGCTTAACTAGTTTGAACGATGCAAAGATCGGCTCAAGATTTCTTTCTTTCTTTCTTTGCATCCGGAGGAGAAATTTGTAACTATATTATGTGATGCGTCAGGCGCATAGTTTGGAATTTGCCATAATGAATACGAGCTTATTGCCAAAAAAAATGCACTGCAAAGATATACAACAAGGGATGCCACTGAACTGTTCGGGGAACTGAAAGGAAGACTGCACTCGCGGTTCCCGCTGAACATGCGTGACTCACTGGAGAAGGTTTATTCAATCCGCTCAGCTGTACCAAGGACACCGGAGAGCGTTCATTCATGCGAGGTAAAAGGGCAGCTCTGCAAACTCGCTCCATGTGCCTTTGTTCGACCTCCCATGTGGTGTCCTTTGTGTTAGATAATAACGAGAATAAACGAGACAAAGAGACACAGGGATTTAACGTGGAAACCCTTGCGGGAGAAAACCACGGACGCACAAAGGCGCAATCACTATGAGGAGGAATATTACAAGCACGAGACGACAGACCGTCTGAGGTGCGACTACATGGGGTATATAAGAGGGCAATACATGAGAGTCCTTGGGGGACAAGTAAACGAGTTGTACTCGTACGCGTCGACGTCAACGCAAAGGCCCACACCGTTTGTACTACGTCTAGTCCAACACGGTACTAGAATTTAGATCATAATTTAACAATCTCCACCTTGATCCAAATTCCCTCCAGTAGTCGAAGAAAGTGAATAACTCCATCCAAATGAGCATAAACACCTTGCGCGTCAAAGTCCATCGGACTAGTGAGAAATACCAACTAAGCCTGAGCAAAGCTCAAACTTATTGGTAGGAACTGGCTTTGTCATCATATCAGCAGGATTATCATGAGTACTTATCTTGCATACCTTCAAATCACCTTCGGCAACAACATCTCGAATATAGTGAAATCTGACATCAATGTGCTTTGTCCTCTCATGATACATTGGATTCTTTGTAAGATATATGGCACTTTGACTGTCACTAAATACGGTAGGGCAAGATGAATCTCCACAAAGCTCAGTGTATAAACCTCTCAACCAGATAGCTTCTTTGCAAGCCTCAGAAATAGCCATATACTCGGCATCAGTAGTGGAACAAGCCACAATAGACTGCAAAGTTGCTCTCCAACTCACAGCACAACCACCAATGGTGAAAACATAACCTGTGAG
>LR880966.1:780607418-780627074 GCA_904067115.1 Aegilops sharonensis
CAATGACTGAGGTTATAATTTGTTGGTGCTCAATAAGGTTTCTGATTCATACTTTTGCATTGTGAAAAGATCATCACTTGAACATAAGTAATCATATGACAAAATCTATATATGTTGTTGTTATGAGAATAATCATGATGCCTTCATGTCCGTATTTTATTTTTATCGACGCCTCTACCTCTAAACATGAGGACATATTTATTGTTATCGGCTTTTCGCTTGAGGACAAGCGAGGTCTAAGCTTGGGGGAGTTGATACGTCCATTTTGCATCATGCTTTTATATCGATATTTATCGCATTATGGGCTGTTATTTCACGTTATGTCACAATACTCATGGCTATTCTCTTTTATTTTACAAGGTTTACATGAAGAGGGAGAATGCCGGCAGCTGGAATTCTGGGCTGGAAAAGGAGCAAATATTGGCAACCTATTCTGCGCAACTCCAAAAGTCTTGAAACTCCACGAAATATCTTAAAATAAATAAATAAAAATCGTCGCCAAAGATGAAGGCCAGGGGCCCACACCCTTCTCACGAGGGTGGGGGGCGCCCCCCTAGGGCGCCCCCCCCTACCTCGTGGGCCCCCTAGTGGCTCTCCGACACCCATCTTCTCCTATATGAAGTCTTTCGTCAAGAAAAAAATAAGGGGGAACCTTTCGGGACGAGACTCCGCCGCCACGAGGCGGAACCTTGGCAGAACCAATCTAGGGCTCCGGCAGAGCTGTTCTGCCGGGGACACTTCCCTCCGGGAGGGGGAAATCATCACCATCGTTATCACCAACGCTCCTCTCATCGGGAGAGGGCAATCTCCATCAACATCTTCACCAACACCATCTCCTCTCAAAACCCTAGTTCATCTCTTGTATCCAATTTTCTTGTCTCCAAGTGCGGGATTGGTGCTAGTAGGTTGCTAGTAGTGTTGATTACTCTTTGTAGTTGATGCTAATTGGTTTATTTGGTGGAAGATCATATGTTCAGATCCTTTATGCATATTATTACCCCTCTGATTATGAACATGAATATGCTTTGTGAGTAGTTACGTTTGTTCCTGAGGACAAGGGAGAAGTCTTGCTATTAGTAGTCATGTGAATTTGGTATTCGTTCGATATTTTGATGAGATGTATGTTGTCTAGCCTCTAGTGGTGTTATGTGAACATCGACTACATTACACTTCACCATTATTTGGGCCTAGAGGAAGGCATTGGGAAGTAATAAGTAGATGATGGGTTGCTAGAGTGACAGAAGCTTAAACCCTAGTTTATGCGTTGCTTCGTAAGGGGCTGATTTGGATCCATATGTTTCATGCTATGGTTAGGTTTACCTTAATACTTTTGTTGTAGTTGTGGATGCTTGCAATAGAGGTTAATCATAAGTGGGATGCTTGTTCAAGTAAGAACAACACCCAAGAACCGGTCCACCCACATATCAAATTATCAAAGTACCGAACGCGAATCATATGCACGTGATGAAAACTAACTTGACGATATTCCCATGTTTCATCGGGAGCGCTTTTCCTATTATAAGAGTTTGTCCAGGCTTGTCCTTTGCTATAAAAAGGATTGGACCACCTTGCTGCACTTTATTTACTCTTGTTACTTGTTGCTCGTTACAATTTATCTTATCACAAAACTATCTGTTACCACTTATTTCAGTACTTGCAGAGAATACCTTGCTGAAAACCGCTTATCATTTCCTTCTGCTCCTCGTTGGGTTCGACACTCTTACTTATCGAAAGGACTATGATAGATCCCCTATACTTGTGGGTCATCAAGACTGAGCGGGAGAGAGAATGGCGGGAGGAAAAGAGAAAAAGGGAGGGAACTGGGGGAAAAGCGAGGACAAACGGCGGGAAGAGGCGCTTGGCTGGCCGACAGGGCGGACCCACGCGCGCCTTTTCGCTTGTGCCGGCGCCCCAGGCGCCCCCCAGGGCGCCGGGTTCTGCCTGGGTCCGCCGGCACCAAATTCGGCTCAAGCCGGCGAAAAACGGGCTTCGGGGGGGGGGGGGGTGCGACCGGGCCGTTTTTTCGGTGCCGACGTGGCAAAAACGCCTGGGGAGGGCCTGTTGGGGTCGCGGCTGGAGATGCTCTTACGATAGAGATATGCACCATCATCCAGCCCCACTTTGTGGTGTCACTTCATGTTCTAACCTGAAAGTGCACATGTTTTATTACTTCATATTGTATTTATTTTGGACCTTGCAGACTATGTATGTCCCTATCAAGCCCTTGTGTCGTTCTCTTTTTGTCTCGCACCTTGCAGATTATGTATTTATTTTGAACTTGGCACCTTGCAAATTTGTCTGAAGTTTGTCGTCTTACCATTGTGTGAATGTTTGGTATGGTTGTATTGCCTATTATCTATGGTCGATGTTTCTATATTGGGTTGTGCTGTACGGCAGCCATTCACAAGTTCCCATGGCGGACAAATCTATCATGTTATTGATTCAAATTATTTTCTTCTTTGGTATATTGAAGTTACTCAGAAAATCAGCGACAAAGTCCCGCAGCAACGCGGGGCATCATCTACTCCCTCCGTTCCCAAATAATTGTCTTTCTAGCCATCTCAAATGGACTACAACATACGGATGTATGTAGACATGTTTTAGAGTGTAGATTCATTCATTTTGCTCCGTATATAGTCACTTGTTGAAATCTCTAGAAAGACAATTATTTAGGAACAGAGGGAGTAGTTGTGAATATTATTGGATGTTTTTAGTGAGTGTACTTTGACACATTTCTATCTAGCGTTTGTATTTTTAAGCACAGAGTTACAAAGTTCAAATGTTGTTGAAGTGTAGAAACAAATAAAAATGTTAAAATGTGGTACATTAGTCTGGCACAATTAAAGGAATCTGAATGGTTGTAACTGTAGGGAAGTTACAAACCGAATCTTTTAACATGTTAATCCGAAAATCATCGTGCTTTTTCCCATTTTTGCTCTAATACGCGTTTCCATGAAGGCACGTCATTTAAACAAGAGGCATTTCTTTCCATGAAGAGGCATCTTATTACCAAAGAACATGTCTTCCACACAGAGACATTTTTTAGGCAAATAGAAATTAGGTTTTTTTCTTGAGGCTAAATTTTTTTGAGAGAAAAAAAAAATCAGGTTGCCTACACCCGAGTAGGAGGAATTGACCTTGCAAGGCCCAGCGAAGCCCAGCTCTTGTGGAGGCCCAGGCAGCGAAGTCCCCAAGACCCACGGTTCGGCCCCGTGCGGCTGGGTCGATAGCGTGGGGGCGCCGCCACCAGAAGAAAGAGAGGAGAGACGGACGCGGGACGCGAACCCTATTACCCCACCCCCACCCCAACCCCAGCTCTACTAAATCTCTCCTCCTCCCTCCTCCCCTGCTCCGCCGCCGCCGCCGCCGCCGCGCCCTACCTTACCGCCAGCCAACCCCCTTCCTCCTCCTCCTCCTCCACGCGCGGCGCGGCCGTCGTCTCCGTCCCCCCCCTCTCCTCGTCGCGGCGAATCGATCGTGCTCCTCCCGTCCCCGCCCCGTCCGCCGCCGTCTCGGGTTCTTGAGGTATGAGCTCGTTCCCGTCCGTCCACCGATTGGTTGCTCGAGCCTCCGCGGTTTCTCGGCGCGCACGGTCTAGATCCGCTCCCGGCCGAGGGGGATACGCTCGATTGCTTTAGAGTTCGCTACTACCTGCGTCTCCTAGTTGTCTCAGCTGGGTGGTGTTACTCCATTGATGCTGTCCGCGTCTCCTCTAGTAGTTGTCTAATCTGCGTGTTACTCCCTTGATTGATGATGCTCGCCTGCCGTCGATCCGTGCTTATATGGATTAGTAAGTATTTAGTTCGGTTGTCCTATAATTTCTGTGTGGCATATGCGAAGATGGGACAAGAAAAACCCCAATAGTGCAGGAGGGCGTCTTGCTCTTTGGCAGCAAGTTTGCCAAACGCATATTCTTGGCCATATCCGCTGCTGCCTAACAAAGCACTAGCTTTACCACCACAGACGGCCCAAAGCCCGCTGCTTCCGGTGAAGCCACAGCCGAAAAATCACTTTTTTCATCTTTTATTTATAGGGCACGTGGTAGATGTCCAATTAATTCTCGGAGCCCCACGCGCCGCCCTTCACCCTGTTTCTCGCGCCGCGTCGCTTGGGAAGGGCTGCGCTATGAGTATGCTGCGCGCCAGCCGTTGCCAATGGAGGAAATAAAGCGCGCCGGAGGCCTTCCAGCTACGACCACGCATTCAGATCTCCCAGCTGTTGCGACGATGACGTGGGAGTGTTTGAGTTTCTCATTTGCGGGGGTAGTTACCTTTGAGTTGCCAACGTGTGGCATTGCATTAAATGACTAGTTCTCGAGGGATTTGGGCGCATGCGCTAGAGAATTAAGGCCTTCCAGATGGGAAAATAAAGGAGGGGAGGGGGAACGAGCACGTGCGTTGGCAAGTATTTATCCAAAATTGTTGTTTCTTGCCTTGGTTACATTATGTTTGGATCTGTGTGTAATAAACCAAAAGATTGGGAGTAGCAAATACTGCTGCTGCTGCTGCTGCTGCTGCTGCTGTATATGTGTTGGTTGTCAAGTGCTTTACTCTTTAAATTCACATGGATACAGTTCTCCACTTTATAGTTGCTTATATTAACCGTCTCCCTTTTAGTATGGAAGTGCTATTAATTAATTATCTAATACAAATACTTGATTTTCTGCAGGAGTGCAGGTTGTATAGTACTGAGGCTCAGTTGTTTGCATCTGGATTGAGGAGTTTCTGTTTGTAACCTGATTACACTGTTCAATGGGTTCCAAGAGGACTTGTCTTCTGATCACTTACTCTCCAGAGATAGTAGATGGCGTGCCTTTGTATGTGTCATCTAATTGCCTGCCTGTTAAAGCTTCCAAGTATGAACCTGCTGGTCATTCTTTCCATGCGGTGGCACTGAAGCTCCGTGGTCTTGATGAGAAAGAAGACACTGAAACTGATGATCGCAGTGTGTCATCAGATGACAAGAGCCAAGATTTTTCTGCTGGTTCAGATAACTTCAGCAGCAAAGGAAAGAAGAAGTCTGGTTCTGGAAGTCAACAGCAAGATCACTATGCATTGCTTGGGTTGGGCAACTTGCGGTTCTTGGCCACCGAAGATCAGATTCGGAAGAGTTACCGTGACATGGCTCTTAAACATCATCCAGACAAGCAGGCTGCTCTTCTTCTCCATGAGACAACAGAGGCAGCAAAGCAAGCAAAGAAGGATGAGATAGAGAGCCATTTCAAGGCCATACAGGAAGCTTACGAGGTCCTCATGGATCCTACCAAGAGAAGGATTTTTGACTCAACTGATGAGTTTGATGATGATATCCCAACTGACTGTGCACCGCAAGACTTCTTTAAGGTCTTTGGACCAGCCTTCATGAGGAATGGCCGATGGTCTGTTACCCAGCCGATTCCTTCTTTGGGAGATGATGCTACTCCTGTAGTGGATGTTGACCAGTTCTACAATTTCTGGTATAACTTCAAGAGTTGGAGGGAATTTCCACATGAAGATGAGTATGACTTGGAGCAAGCTGAGTCTCGTGAACACAAGAGATGGATGGAGAGGCAGAATGCGAAGATACAAGAGAAGGCCAAAAAGGTAGAGTATACTCGAGTACGTAATCTTGTTGACAATGCGTACAGGAAAGACCCAAGGATCCAGAGGAGAAAGGAGCAGGAGAAGGCTGAGAAACAGAGGAGAAAGGAGGCAAAATACATGGCCAAGAAACTGCAGGAGGAGGAAGCTGCAAGGGCTGCAGAAGAGGAAAGGAAGAGGAAAGAAGAGGAGGCGAAGATAGCCGCAGCAGCTGCTGACATTCGAAAGAAGTTGAAGGAAAAGGAGAAGAAGGTGCTACGCAAAGAGAAAAATCGCCTGCGCGCACTTGTGGGTCAGGTAGTTCAGGAGTCCCACTTCAGTCTGTCAAAGGAGGATGTTGAAACAGTATGCACATCACATGATTTTGAACAGTTGAAGAAACTCTGTGATATTATGGAGGACAAGGATACAGCTGAAAAGGCCAGGTTGCTGAGAGGTGCACTGAGCAAAGAAGAAAACTCCTCGAATACCTCAAAAGAAGAGAAAATTCATGCCAATGGTGTGGCGGATTCTACTCCAAAATCCACTGTCCCACAAGGCACTCCAAAATCCACAGCCCCACAAGTCACTACACTAGGCAACTATGAGAANGGGAATTTCCACATGAAGATGAGTATGACTTGGAGCAAGCTGAGTCTCGTGAACACAAGAGATGGATGGAGAGGCAGAATGCGAAGATACAAGAGAAGGCCAAAAAGGTAGAGTATACTCGAGTACGTAATCTTGTTGACAATGCGTACAGGAAAGACCCAAGGATCCAGAGGAGAAAGGAGCAGGAGAAGGCTGAGAAACAGAGGAGAAAGGAGGCAAAATACATGGCCAAGAAACTGCAGGAGGAGGAAGCTGCAAGGGCTGCAGAAGAGGAAAGGAAGAGGAAAGAAGAGGAGGCGAAGATAGCCGCAGCAGCTGCTGACATTCGAAAGAAGTTGAAGGAAAAGGAGAAGAAGGTGCTACGCAAAGAGAAAAATCGCCTGCGCGCACTTGTGGGTCAGGTAGTTCTGGAGTCCCACTTCAGTCTGTCAAAGGAGGATGTTGAAACAGTATGCACATCACATGATTTTCAACAGTTGAAGAAACTCTGTGATATTATGGAGGACAAGGATACAGCTGAAAAGGCCAGGTTGCTGAGAGGTGCACTGAGCAAAGAAGAAAACTCCTCGAATACCTCAAAAGAAGAGAAAATTCATGCCAATGGTGTGGCGGATTCTACTCCAAAATCCACTGTCCCACAAGGCACTCCAAAATCCACAGCCCCACAAGTCATTACACTAGGCAACTATGAGAAAAAAGAGAAAGAGTGGGGAAAGGAAGAGGTTGAATTGCTTAGGAAAGCTATACATAAGTATCCGAAGGGAACTAACAAGAGGTGGGAGGTTATTTCAGAGTTTATTGGTACTGGTAGATCTGCTGACGAGATTTTGAAGGCCACGAAAACCATTCTTCTGCAGAAGCCAGACTCTGCTAAAGCTTTTGACTCGTTCCTTGAGAAACGCAAAGCAGCTCCATCTATTGTCTCGCCTCTTTCCACAAGAGATGAGACGGCTGGTGGCTCAACTGTGGGAGCTGGCACTGAACCATCCAAGGCGGCTGAACAACCTGCTGCCAGCAGCAGTCAGACAGCTAAGGAGAAAACTGGTGCTGATCCTGTCCTGGAAGAAGCACCTTCTGCAACAGATCCAGATGCCTGGTCAGAGGCCCAGGTGCTGGCCGTTGTTCAAGCTTTGAAGGCGTTTCCCAAGGATGCAAACCAAAGATGGGAGCGAGTAGCTGCTGCTGTCCCTGGTAAAACAGTGGTGCAGTGCAAGAAAAAGGTTGCCTCAATGAGGTCGAACTTCCGGACCAAGAAGGCGGAGTAGAAACAGATCACCACTGAGGTACTTTTGCAATTATTAGCTAAGAGAAGCTAGTCTTTGAACAGCATTATTCTATTTATTCTATACTAGATACGTTCATTTGACCTTTGATGCCATTTACATTTCTCCCATGTCGTCCTGTATCTGATCCTGAGTGTTGTCTTTTACATTTCCTGTAGATGTTTTGTTATTCAATGTTGATCATGAACATTATGCATGAGTCCATGTCCATGGCGTGCTGTAGTTATTTTTACCACAATCCTGTCAGATTGGCATGCGCTTAGGTTGCTTTTGTCAGTTTGTGGCGTAGATAATGCAACTTGGGCAGAGTGTCTTATATATGATGTCATTTCTATCCTTCAGTATTTAGACTAGAGGCTGTCAACGTTACAGGTGATGCATGCCATGTTTTTATTGTCACCAGGCTTGCTGTTTTCTTGATCAGGATGGTCTTTGTTCTGCAGCTGCCATCTCTTTGTTTCTAATACATATACTAGTCCCTCCGTTCCTAAATATTTTTCTTTTTAGAGATTTCAAATGGACTACCACATACGGATGTATATAGACAGATTCTAGAGTGTAGATTCACTCATTTTGCTTCGTATGTAGTCACTTGTTGAAATCTCTATAAAGACAAATATTAAGGAACGGAGGGAGTAGTATTCTGGTTCTGATAAAAAATAAATTCATGAATAATATTTTCGTCTGAAATTAGAAAGCACAACCGTTTTAATATTCTTTGCCTGCAGAAACATATTTATCAAGCACATTTTCACAAAGTAACTAGCCATAAACTTGATTGTTATCCTAGCATCAAACATTTTCACCCTACTTGTAGCTCTCGAGATGGGTTGTATACACCTTTTACCCATTTATCTTGCTAACCATATTGTCTGCTGTGCTGTTTGCAGGCCACACAAGAAGAAGATTGGTCGATTGCCTTTTGAAGACCCTGGGGCTCGCTTGCTGCTGACTTTCTGGATGTTGGAGACGAGGCTTCGTCGTCAAGATTTGTTGCCAGGAGCGAGTCCCTGAAGTCGCTGATGATCGAGGCAGCTATTGAGAGAGGGAGAGAGAAAGATAGATGCTTAGATCAAAATTTTGAGTTATGGAAAATTACCTACCTACCTACCTTATGATTTATCGCGATGATGTTCCCCTGCATACAGTATACTTCTAGCTGATGCCTGCTATATTGGTTATGAATTTACTATGCTGACGTTATTCTTGTTATGCTAGTCGTCGTCGTTAAGATATCTGGTGATATACAGATTGTGCAAGTTGAGTATCGGTTTCGCTATGTTTGTTTCTCTTGATGTCTTGCTGCTTGTAGCTCATCATCTTAGTCTTGTCTGCTCTCCTGCCCTAGACAGATGGCGACAGTAATTTTTTGTTGCTGCAAAAAAGCACAGGCAAAGGGCTGGCTGTCACATGTTGTGCTCAGCAGACATTTCAACTGCTTCAGCAGAAGGCTCGTGGTGGGTTTTCTCCAGCTTTGGCTTGTTGCCAACAAAAATCGCATCAAATATACTATGTGGCATCTGAGCAGAGTTTGAATGTTTTGCTCTTGTTTGCTGCACCGTGCGTGCAGTCAAGTTTCAGGTTCAGTTGAGTTGAGCTCAGGAGCCAACCAAGCCTCCGTCTCCTTCCTTGTTCCCATCAACAGAGTATCTCTATCCTATGTGGCGTTGTTCTTGTTGCACATGGCGGTGACCATACGCTGGAACTGCGGCCCGTCGCAGGGGCTGGCCGTACCCGAACTGCTCCGCGGCCATCTCCAGGAGCGCCGCCATGGGAGGTACCCCTTGGGGACCTTTCCTCTGTCGTCCCCGGCATCAGCGGCGCCGGCGAGGTCGTATGCTTGCAGAGTCTCCTTCCTTCTCCAGGCGGCCATTGCTGCTCTTCTTTTGTGTTTATGTCTTGTGTGGCTACCACGGGAAGCTTGTGGTTTGATGGTTGATGGTCGATCGTGTGCTCATGTCCTGATGATTGAGAGAGGGAGAGAGGAGAGTGAGTTTGGAAAAGGGTTCGTTCAGTTCAGATAGGAAACGTAGGCTATGTGAGATCAATTAGATTAACCACAAAAAATATATATATTTGGACATTCCGAAAAAGACAACATACCTCTACAACACTGAAAAAATTCTGCTAAAAAACAAAAAAAAATTATTTGGACATTCCGAAAAAGACAACATACCTCTACAACACTGAAAAAATTCTGCTCAAAACTCGCTGTACATTTAGAGATTCATAAAAGACAAATTCGAATGTGAATAGTGGCAGCTTTGGGTGAATACCAGTATTTTGACATAACCCACATCCAATTTTGTCTTTTTTTGTTTCTACTAGTGTAGGTCGAATTAGGAGCTGAAACCTTTTGAGCTTGTACATCAAACATTGATTTGTGTCTACAATTTTTTTGAGAATGTTTGAACATGTTTTGTACTTTCAAAAAATAAATAAATTGATCTCACATAATGTGAGATTCTATAATAGTCTCCCCGGGTTAATTTGCGGGGTCCGTACGGTTTTGTACCACACTAGCGGCTAATGGGCGCCTTGCGGGCCATTTTTCACATATGAATTTTTTTCTCGCTTGTATAATGAATTTTCGTTTCCCTGGGCTTATTAGGCTCTGTGTGCTCAGGATGTAATTCACCTTTTGATTCGGTAGGAATTACATATACAATTGTTATATATCGCCTGCAGTGAGCGATACGGGCCAATCACCCATAGATACTTCAGCGTATATATGTGTTTCTTTACTGCCATCCCAGTTTTTATGCGGACGGAACTTTCCAGCCAAGTTTTTTGTGGTTTCTTCAGGAACCTGGGTTCTTTCTTTCCTTTCCTTTCAGCCTTTTACATTACCATTTTATAAATCAAGAATATTTTTTAATATATGATGAACATTTTTTAAATACGCATTGAAATTTTTTTCAAATACACGTTGAAGTTTTTAACATATGTTGAAAAATAATTCAAATACATGTTAAACATTTTTTTCTTACTCGTTTAATTTTCAAAAATTTGTTAACATTTTTCAATCCATAAATATTTTTAAGTTTCACAATTTTTAAAAGTTCATGAATTTTTTAACATATGAAATTAATACATGTTGAACATTTTTTTTCTAAAAATTCGTGAACATTTGTAAATCCATAAACATTTTAAGTTTCATAATTAAAAAAACTCATGAACTTTTTCTAAAATTGTAATCATTCTGCAGAAGTCATGAACATTTTTTGGAATTCATCTTTTTGACTTTGTGTTTTTTTTTGAAGATTAACAAAAGTTACAAACATGGATTCATGGTGTAAGCGACAAGTGACAATTTGAAAGAATGGCTGCCGTGCACAAGTCTTGACGTTTAAAGCGTGCAACATGTAGACTCTCCAAAGTGAGTTTCTGTTGAGTCATTATGTACACGGCTTAAAGTACTACTGCACTATGTCATATATTTGGTGTCCTGTCTATAATGTTTTGAGGACAACTATGCTCCCTATGTCGTATATTTGTTTCTTCATGTAACGCTGTTTGTTATCAACAAAATGTGTGATTACTCTAGTACTTCCAAGTGCGCATAAACATAACAAAAGTCATACAACATGTGTGTGATTGTTTCGAAGCTTGATCAGGTACACATTTGAATCACACAAAATAAATATTGTTGACATCTCATACATTCTACAATCTCCACTGAGTTGCACCTAACCTTGAAAATACTATATCAACAAGGGGCGCACATTAATACACCATACTGCATTAAGAAACATAAATCAGATACATTACATACACATGCTTAGTTTGGTATTGTTGAATTGTGTTATCTTGTGCATATTTTATAATCTTCTACAGAAAGTTAGCCACAAAAAGGTCAAAAAGTAGACAAAATATAATTATCTAATTAGGATTACTGTAGTCTACCATAATGGCAAACTCACACTAAGAATATAAAACTATTTTAGAAAGTAATGTAATATTTTTGCTTGCTTAGATTTTGGTGAAATCCACTATACAATAATAATTATAAGCACACAATTTAATAAACATATGACAAAATATAGCACACCAAATAGTATTTGTAGTGATAAATATTTAAATCATATTAAATTATATGACATAAATGACCTTATATACATACATGTGTTAAAATTGTTAATTTTGTTACATATACTTGATAAACAAAATTTAAAATGATACATGGAAGAGTGTATCAGTAAGAATGACACACACACACACACACAATGATGAGATGAGTTATGATTAAGTAAAAGAGTTCAGTATAAATAAGTTAAACATTGAAAGAAAGTGTAAAGACCCTCTGAACTATCACAGTTGGAGCACATCACCCCTAAACTACAAACTGGGATCTCAATCCGCTGAACTAACCAAAACAGAATAGATCACCCCCTGAGTGTGGTTTTAGCGGCTTGGAACACTAGTTTTGTCTACGTGGTAGGGGTAATTAATCAACTACCCCGAATCTGGGCTGAGGTTGGTGTCTGATTCCGAATTTCGTATGTAGATCCGTGTCAATTTCAATATACAGCATTTAAAATTATCATAACATTTCTGCATGAAACTCGTGTAATAGGTGATGTAGTTCCCGACCAATCCTCGCAGGCCAATGATCCTAGCATTGTCAAGGCCTAGTTCGAAGAAGAACATCATTACTCTTGTCAAACATTTGGAGAATGTCGCCCGGTGAGGTAACCTGTAAACTTAGTAAACAATATCTTGCATTCTTATACACGTCTTACTTGAGTAAGTACAAGTCAATTATACAACTTTAGTAACCATTTTTTTGTTTCAGTTATAGACATTTAGTAATTAAAATTTTCATGCCTATATCATCAAATGTCAAAAGATAAAAAAAACTATATGCAGGAGTGCTGCGTGTATTTCATTAGATAGAAAGAAAAGTACAACACCAAAGAAAGGATCATACAATGACCCAACAAAACAAAAGCAAAATGTCAAAAGATCATCCAGATATCATTGTTACCTTGATGAAAGGAGTAACCAGAAAACATGTTTTAGAACATCTTGTGGTAGGTAACCAAATTTACATAAATCTGTTTTCAGGTTCTGACCACAGGGACAGAGATGAAAATGCTGAGATGCCTCGTGGCAATGCGAACGTCCTCACCACAATCCTAAAGCTGGTCGACGAGTATGATCTGTACGGAAGCGCGGCCTTCCCCAAACATCACAACCAGGCCAACATCCCGAAGATTTATCGCCTCACCGCAAAGACGAAGGACTACAGAATGCCATATCAACCATGTTTTAGCTTTAGCATCTTATTTTGAGTTCCTGACGGGAAACACTGGCTATCTCCTGTCGGGTGTCTTCACCAATTCTGCTCTTGTGGAGTCTTTCAGCCTTACACCGACCGAGGTCAACTTAAGCTTCAGTTCTCTGATAATGACAATCACTTGATACTTTCGTGTTGCCATAGAAAATAAAAGATAAACATAACTTAATATTGGCAATCTTATGGCCTTTAGGCTGCGGCGCACATGCTCCCGATCATCGCCACCAAGAACGGCAGTCCGGTCGACATTACGAATTTAAGCATTCATCCTGTGTTTCCACATCCCATGTTGCAAATTTGCAATGCACTAGTTGTGTCTGAAAGTCCATGCAACTGCTGAAACTACGGCTCAGTTGAGTTTAGCTCAGGAGCCAACCAAGACTCCGTATCCTTACTTCTTCCCATTGGTTAGCTATTCTATGTGGCATACTGGCATTGCTCTTGCTGCACATGGCGATGACCATACACTGGAGCTGTGGCCTGTCGCAGGCAGGGGATCCTGATGACGTACGCCTGACTGGCCATGCCTGAACTGCTGCGCGACCATCTCCATCACCCTCTCCTCTCCATCCTCGCCCACCAGCGCCAGCGGGAGGTACATTTCCTTTGTCTCGAGCTAGGCTGAATACGAGCTTGAGAATCACCGCCAACCAAGATGAGACGCTGCACATATACTGATATATAGGTCTCGCATCACGGACTTGGAGGTGACCAACAAGCTTCTCATCGACATGCTCACCAGCGTCGCCTGAAGAGAACACCTTTACCAATAAAGAGGAGACTAAATGAATCCAATCGGCTTAACATGTTAAGCTTGGAAGGATTTTGAAGCCGTTTGTATCCCTTATCATTTTTCTAGTTAATTTTCAGTTAAAAGTTTTTAGTTCAGTTAAATAAAAGTGGACAATCATGCTTCTTTCGATTGAGGAAAGATTCTTATATCCGCTAAGTCATGGATGTCTTGATGGATGCTCTATTATTATATTCTTGAAATTATCTTAGATATGTAATTCAATTGTGTGCTATTGTACTCCTACTTGAGAGAGATGAGTATAAGTCATCCACATCTTTAGTATTGATCGGATGGAGGAGGTTAACAAGTAGATGAGATAAATCACCTATATTTCAGTTTTCCTAATGGAATACTTGCTGAAGACAATTGTCTAGTGACCCAAGCAAAATAAAAACAATAAACAACAAGTTGCTTTTTCAGTAAGAAATTTTCTGAAATATATCCATTGCTTGTAAAATCCCATTATTGATGCAAGGAACCATGTCTATCTTTTCATGTCACACCTAAAAATTAAATTCGAGGTGACATGGGCACAGTCTTGGATCTTTAATGAGAAGCGGAATAAGTAAATTAGAAGGCCAGTGTAACTAGTTCATTTGAAAGACGGGTGAATTATCGCATAGAGGTGTCGAAGCCTTCATGAGCATCTAATTAAGATGGAGAAATGATAGTGCACAATATGATTGTTTATCTGACATGAATTCTTGAATCATTTAATGAACTCATTCATTTTTGTTATCCACATCTGATAATCAAGATGACTTCTTTCTTACAAGCGGCGGTACTTGCTCAGGGACGAACATACCTCTAAGCTTGGGGGAGTTGATGAGTCAAAAATGTATGATAATTTTGATAGTATTTTTTGCCTACATGGTAGGCTTTGTGGATTTTTTTGCATTCGCACATTGCTTTTGTTGTCGGTTTTTCCAGGAAAGGTATTTTGGAATAAATAAAGCTCTTTTGATGGAATCCTAGGAAATTATGATGGAGTAGCGTCATTCAATGTGATAATTGACTACCATAAATAATGAAGCAAAGGGAGAAGAAAGGAGTCCATGCGGTAGTCCAGAGCAGAAGACGGCCTAGCATATGAGCGCGTGCGGTCGTATGGCATGCCAACACCATCTCCTCGTCCACTACTTCCACCCCGTGAAGTTGGATCGGGGGTCATACGAAGAGAGCCACTAGAAAAACACATCCAGAAGGCAGAACCCTTGCCTCCGGAGGGGGAATCAATCCAAGGACTCTGTCATCGCAATAGTGCATCAAGAAGGCTACATCATCATCACCATCACTTCATCCTCATCTATTTGTAATACAATAGTTGGAGTGTATTCAATCTTGTGTTACTTGTGTGAGATCATCATGTTCATCATGATTCATCTCATCTCGTCTGTGCCCTTGATGTGTGAGGAATTTCCATTGTTCTTGAGGATATGGAGGAAACCTAGTGTGTAATACTTCCTCTATCCATCTATATAGAGCCTAATGCATTTTTCGAGGCTAACTTTGACCACATGTTAGAGCAATAATATATGACATGCAAGTTACACAAAGCATACCGTCAAATTCGTACTTAAAAAGGAGCTTCCAATAATATAATTTCACCTTATACAACTCATATACTATTAACCTTATCAGTAGTCAAAGCAATGTCGAAAAACACATTAGGCGCTATATATATGGATGGAGGAAGTAGATCGTTTGGTATTAGCATTTGATATCCTCTTTTTATGTTTATGTTGATGTTGGGTGAAATCAACCATCCAACATATGCCAATTTTGAACGAAAGGTTATTACTATTGGTGAACCGTCTGGTTGTGGAGGTAGTAAGTGACAAGGCCTATCTCTCTTCATCCCAGATCATTGCAGTATGTGATAAACGGAGACCGCTTATAGACTGCTTCTGTAGGGACCTTTTTCCTCTTAATCACCATTTGGTAACCGGAGTGTAGAAGAATGGCGGCGGCGTATGTGATACAGAGCTGCTACGTGTATGCATGTATCTATACCGGCTCCATTCGCAAATAGAAACATACAATGTGTCTTGGGAATTTGACGTAGCATTATGCCTAGGTATCATTCGTTAGACCCATGCTAGTGGGAAATCCAGACTCCTTGGGACACCTTAGGGCCTGTTCTGCAATGCTCCAGCTCCCAGCTTCGTCAACTACATGCATGAAGCTGAGCCGAACGCTCTAGCTTCACGGAGTTAAAATCTGAGAAGCTGGCGGGCGTCTACGTGCAAAAACTGAGGAGTTTCCGAAGCTAGCATTTGCCAGCTCTCAGAAAACGGAGAAGATAGAGTTGGGTGAAATTACAAAGCAATGCCACCGCCAAGTGAACGATCGAACCGGTACGAGGGAAACATCACGAGCGAACATAACGATTCACCAGCCAACCTGCCACATGGGCTGAAAATAACGTCCACACCCACCAATCCGACCAGGCCCATGCCTCTTTCACAGCCACTTGGGCTCTCAGCCCACTCCAAAACGCTAACTTCAGAAGCTGACGCTGCCGAACGATTTCCAGATCGCCGCCTGAAGCGAGAAGCCGCGCGAGAAGCCAGATTTGAGAAGTTTTGCAGAAGCTGGGGCGTTGCAGAACAGGCCCTTAGATGGGTTATTGGGCTGTTTTGGAGGGGTGTTTGGCTGCAACTTAAAAGAGGCCTTTGCGAGAGTGCGGTTAACCGTTGGAGTACCAAACGAGCTCCAAATGACCCGAAACTTGACAGGTGGTCTACCTGTGGTGTACCAAGGCCACTTGACAAACCTCGGTCCATTCCGAGAAAGTTTAGTACCCGCNTTGGGCTCTCAGCCCACTCCAAAATGCTAACTTCAGAAGCTGATGCTGCCGAACGATTTGCATATCGCCACCTGAAGCGAGAAGCCGCGACGATCATTCTTTTTTCCCTCTAATTAGGGTTCCTCTCCTCTCGGTGGCGACTTGCAGCCGTCGTAGAGATCTCATCTTCCCTATCCTTACCTTCTTCGTGGTTCCCTGATTCGGATCGATCAAGGGGCGGTCTCTGGACTGCTGCCCGATCTTGGTTAGGAATCTATCGAGAGGTAGGGAGTCTAGGGTTTCCACAACAGGCCCGACAGAGAGTTCGTCGGGCTAGGGAACAAACATGGTGAACGAAGCTTCTGGATCAGGCACACAGGAGGATCTAGAGGCGATGATGAAGGAATCGGGCCTCTCAGAGGAGGACCTAGACGACGTGGTGGTGGATCAAAAAACCGTGCCGCCGGAGGCAACGCCGATGGGTGGCAATTGCTCGAGTCCACAAGGAAAAACCTTATAGCCAGTTCTGGTTCTACAAGAACATGGGAGCTGCATGGGATCTAGTGCAGAAAGTGAACATCCGCCCTCTCGAGGACAATCTTTATACCCTGCAGTTTTCGTGTCTCGGTGATTGGGAGCGCGTGATGGAGGATGGTCCATGGGCTTTCCGCGGAGATGCAGTGATTCTGGTTGAGTATGATGGATTCACCAAACTGTCAACCATAAAGCTGGACAAGCTGGAGATATGGGCCCAGATTCATGATTTGCCAGATGGATATGTTTCGCAGATCCCAGCTTTGGCAGAAAAAATAGGCGATCTGGTGTATGCGGAGCCAGCATCGCATGACTTTGAGGGAAATTTCTTCAGGGTTAGAGTCAAAATAGATGTCAATAAACCACTGAAGAATGCTATCTCGCTCAAGATTGATGATAGAAGGCCGCTCTTCCGTGTCAAATATTAACGCTTGCCAGATTGGTGCGCAGTCTGTGGAAGGCTCGGGCATTTGTACAAAGAACACGACGATGGAGTTCATCCCCCATCGATGCTTGTCTTCAAGAACCTAAAGGCCTCCTGATTCAGAGGCGCAGGACCTGGCCCGGGCGGAGTGAAGAACAAGAGAAACACTGCTGGTGTGCGACGGTCTACTGCAAACGGGGACGGGGTTGCTTCCATGGACCAAGATGCATCGATGGCTGAAGCGGATCAGAACAGGAAGAGGACCCAATCTTCGGTCCTTTCTTCAGGTGGGCTTGCCCCTACGTCCTCTGCTCACCTCTCGGGCGAGGGGATTCCGGTGCTGCCAGCGCCACAGCTAACAGTGAGCCCACCTCCCAAGCAGGACCCCAAGAGGGCAAAGACAGATGCAGCAGGTCAGAACAACCAATACAAGGGACATAGTGGAAAGGATAATAAGATTTCAAATGCAACATCGGCGGGCTCCGGGCCGGAGTACCGCCGGGAACAATGAGTATCTTATGTTGGAACTGCCGCGGTGCGGGCAAAGCCGCGACAGTTCGGGAGCTTCGCGAGTTAGCGAGGAAATTTGCCCCTACCCTTCTTCGTATTGTAGAAACACAACTTGATAGAGCAAGGGTAGAGAACTTGGCTAGTAGTCTTGGTTTTGATAATGCTTATGCTGTTAGTAGTCAGGGTCGGAGTGGTGGACTCGGAATTGTCTGGAATAATCCAATAAATATAGAGATTTTGGGTTACTCGGTTTACCATATCGGTTGTTCTCTCACAGATCTAGGCCAGGACCCATGGAGGGCCACTGTCTTCTATGGCGAGGCTCAAACCCACTTGAGATATCAGACTTGGTATATTATGAAGGGGATTGCTAGTTCAAGCGATCTCCCTTGGGTCTGCATAGGTGATTTCAATGAAGTGCTTCATCCGGATGAACAGAAAGGGATTGGAGAGAGGAGTAATGTACAAATCCAAGGCTTCAAGAAGGCGGTTGATGTTTGCATGTTGGCGGATTTGGGCTATCATGGTAACTTTTGGACTTTTGAAAAGAAGGTCACAGGAGGGAGCTATACAAGAGTTCGTCTCGATAGGGCACTTGCATCAAGTGAATGGGCGCTGAGGTTCCCAACAACTTCGGTTCTGCATCTCACGGCAGCGACTTCGGACCATGCCCCGATTCTCTTAAAAATCCAGGATGGCGAAGATCGTCCACTGGCAAAACCTCCCTTTAGATATGAGGTTATGTGGGAGATGCATGAAACATGGCAAGATACTGTCTCACGCTAATGGAATGAGGAGCATGGAGGAGTTATGTGGGAGATGCATGAAACATGGCAAGATACCAGTAGGGAGCATGGAGGAGTTGCAAGCAAAGCTGCGGGATATATCTAACAGTCTTGGCAATTGGAATAGGAACACATTTGGAAGTGTACGAAAAGAAATAAAAAACCTGATAACCGAGCTTGAAAGATTGAGGAGGACCCGGTGAGGATTGGTCCATCGCATGCGGAACTGAAGATAAATGAAAAACTTGTTGAGCTCTATCACCGAGAGGAACCGATGTGGCGTTAGAGGTCCATGCTTGAATGGCTGGCGGCAGGCGATAAGAACACAATTTTTTTCATATGAGGGCTTCTATGAGGAGAAATAAGAACATGATTAAAGCCTTAGATAATGCACTTGGTGTGAATGTGAGTGATCCGTCTGAATTGAAATCACCTGTGTTAGATTTTTACAAGTCTATTTACACATCCGAAGGGGTAAGTAATGTGGATCAAGTTCTTCAACATGTTCCCGCAAAGGTCACTCATAGTATGAATGAGGCATTGGTTGCCCCTTATACCCAAGAGGAAGTAAAAACGGCACTATTTCAGATGGCGCCAATGAAGGCGCCGGGCCCCGATGGCTTTCCCGCTCAGTTCTATCAGCGGCATTGGGATACCTGTGGAGAAGAGGTCACAAGAGCTGTCCTAAGAATAGTAAGAGGGGAGGAAAGTGCAGAATGTGTAAATGACACTATACTTGTGCTTATACCAAAGGTGCCGAATCCAACCCTCTTATCTCAGTTTCGCCCCATTAGCTTAGGTAACGTCATTTACAAGATTGCTTCCAAGGTTGTTGCGAACAGGTTTAAAGTGATATTGCTAGAGATCATATCAGAAGAGCAATCAACTTTTGTCCCGGGCCGTTTAATCACAGATGAAAGAACATGCGGTGCCCCCATGTTTGGTTTTGTAATTGATGACAATCTCTATGGACTAATGGTTGCCTTGAGTTTTATTTGAAGGATTTGTCCATAGGCTTTTCTTGGAGTCCATTTGTTGGTTTCAAGGAGAGTTTGTGATGACCAAGGTGC
>LR880966.1:780663940-780673946 GCA_904067115.1 Aegilops sharonensis
TTGCCCCGCGGACGGGGAGCGCGTCGACGTCGAGAGGAGCCTCCTGAAGCCAAGCGGAGTCGTCGGCGATGTGAGCGCACCGACACAGATCTCGCGGCCCTCGACCAAAACTCCACCTGAAACCATGATGTAGGAGATCGAAAGAATCCCAACTTCTCCAACAAATCGCTAGAACACCTGCCACAAGGTGGGCGCCAACTGTCGTGGTTCTAAGTCTGACAGTAGAATGGGGGGTAGGTATGGAGAGGCAAAGTACTAGCTATGGAGTAGTTGGTACGCACGAGTTTACGAGTTCAGGCCCTTCTCGGAGGAAGTAACAGCCCTACGTCTCGGAGCCCGGAGGCGGTCGACTGGATTATATGCGTATGGATTACAGGGGAGCGAACCCTTCTACCTGTGGAGGGGGGTGGCTTATATAGAGTGCGCCAGGACCCCAGCCAGCCCACGTAGCGGAGGGGTTTAAGGTACAGTAAGGCTAGGCGTTACTGGTAACGCCTTACATAAAGTGTCATCATGACCATAAAGACTACTTAATCTACATACCGTTTGGACACCGAGTGGCTCTTGGACTCCTGGTGGTCGAGTGGGTCTTCATGGTCGAGTGTCTTTCAATCTGTCGAATGGAAACCTACCAGGTCGACTGGTAGGCAGTTTACTCTAAGGATGACCTTGGGGAGGGTATCTTGGACAGGTCCATGACCCTACCCTAGGTATATGACTTCATCAGGCGCCGCCTCCACCACCATCAGCCCCCGCCCGCTCGACCACGTCGGCCCGCGGCGGGGTATCATCTCCCACCTCCACGACCTCCCGGTCGAGGATCACCACCTCAGCCCAGCCTCCACGGCCGCACTCCCTCACCGACGACGGCTCAAAGACCGTCGCCGCCACCACCGTGCCCTCCGGCATCTCGCGCCAGGCCGGCTCCGTGCCGGCTCGCGCCCACGCCTCCGCTGCATCGGTACAAGCCCGGACTGACGCCGCCTCCAGCTCCGCCCCAGCCATGTTCCTTTCCCGCCAGTCCAAGGCTTCGGCATCGTTCGGGTCAGGGCCGAGGTCCGAGTCGGCCCGTCCCTCCACCTCGGCCTGGTCGGCGAGGTCGGACCGGCTCCTGCGGAACGCGGCCCCTTCGGTGGCCGCGGCCTCCGCTGCCGCCCTCGCCAGTGCAATTGGTGACCTGAGGAAGAAGACAGAATGAGCAAAAAAGAAACAAGACTAGCTCGGCGATCCGGATGCATGCGGAAGATAAAGCTCACCCCGACAAGACAGGGACCGGGGTTGGCCTCACGTGCCCGGCGCCGCGTTTCCTCTTAGCCGGCCTCCCGGCCCCGGCCGGGTCCGCTGTGCGCTTCGGGGCCCGGGGTCGCGGCGCGACGCTGTCTTGCCCATGCGGGCGGCTCGGCACCGCCCCATGCGAGGACCCGGCTCCGCCGGCGTCTCCGCCTCCCCCGCCCAACGCCACTGCACCAACAACCGGCGTCAGCATCGCCTGCACCGTGTCGTGATCAGCAATTCAAGACACATGAAGAAAAATGCAAGACTTACCCACGCGACGCCCAGCGTCGGCGTCGAACTCGGCCTCCTCCTCCCCGCCGTGGGCCGCAGGCTCCTCTGGTGCCGCCGGCGCAACCTACGACGGAGCCCGGGCGAAAGGATGCCAGATCGCGTTCAGAAGCACCTCCCGCGTCGCGTCGGGACGGATGAGAAGGTGCGCAGCAGCAAAGTAAGAAGACCAGACACTCACCAGCGGCGCTGGGTTCGACTCGCTGTACGGCACCTTGCCGAACCGCCAGTCCTCTCCAAGGTTGGCCTTGGAGATGTCATTCACTCCGCGCGCGATCTGCTCCGCCGACAGCCGCATCGACCCCATGCGGTTGGGGTCTTGAAGGCCGACCATCTCTCCGATGAGGCAGGAGCGCCTCTGCAACGGGAGGACTCGGCGCATGATGAACGCGGGGAGGAGGTCGGTGCCGGTGAGCCCCTCCTGCGTCCTCATCACCGTCACCCGCTCACAAAGATTGACGATCTCCTACGGCGGGCGCCTGGGCGAGTAGCCCCAGTTCGTCTTCGCCCGCGGCGGCGCGATGGCGAAGGCCGGAAGATTGATGCGGTTTGCACCAAGGTTGCGTACGTAGAAGAAGGAGTTCAGCCACTTCTTGGCAGAATCCTCCAGCGGGATCTTGGGGAAATCCGCCCCCGACCGCTTCGAGATGACGGCGGCGCCGCAGTCGGCGAACTCCCCGACCGACGGGCCCTGCTGCTTCAAGGAGAAGAAGCGCGCCCAGAGGTCGATCGTGGGCTCGACCCCCAGGTACCCCTCGCAGAGGGTGACGAAGTCGGAGAGCTGGACGATGGCGCCGGCGCCAAGATGATGCGCCTGGAGCCCGAAGAACTCCAGGAACGCGTGGAAGAAGGTGCTCTTTGACAGCCCGAACCCGCGCTCGAAGTGTGTGAGGAAGACCACGCGCTCCTGTTCCTCGGGTCGGGGCCTCTGCTCGCCGCGCGGCATACGGACGCCGACGTCCGTCTCCCGCGGCAGGCGCCGCGACGCCCGAAGTTGGGTGATGTCCTCGGTGGTGACATTCGAACCCATCCAGGAGCCCGATGGCAGCGCCATGATATAAAGAAGAAGTAAGAAGATGGATGGCGAAGGAGTTCTACTCGGAGCAGCGGGCACCGCAGTGCATCAGTTGCAAAGAGCGGAGCGAGAGCAAAGGGACAGGAGGGTGCGAGCGAGAATAATGTCCCCTGATTTATAACCCTTAGTTTGAACGTAGGGAAGTGGGGAAGTGGGATCGTCTGCACACGCCCGTTCTACTACCCCGCAAAAAGTGCGCACGTACACGCGTAGTAACTACCCGGGGAAGAGCAACCGGCCCCCGGACGCCGCAATAAATCCGCGCGCATGGGCCGAGGGCGCACGGCGGTGGGCCCCAGCCCGTCGCCCAGTCCCGTCATGCGCGTGGCCTGTCAGGCCCCTCCGACTTCCGGGCACCACGTGGCGCCCGGACGAAGCCCGAGGGATTGCCCCAAGATTCGACGGACTCCTCGGTTCCCGCCACGGCCGGGATGCCGCGATCTGGTTTCCGAGAAAACCGGCACACCGTGGGTGTTGCCGGACCCGGCGCTCGCAGAATCTGCCTTGCTTAAGGGGGAAACTGCGAAGGCCCACTCATCCAAAGACGGCGGACCATCACAGCTTCGGGGACTACTGTCGGGGGGGTGGACCCCGGGCAGGCAACGGAACCCGGATCCTCTTCAAAAACAACGGGGCTGGCACCACCCCTCAAAACCGGCATGCGCTTGGCCGGGTCGCTCGACCCGGCCAAGCCCCGCAACCCGGCCAGACTCGCCGACCTGGCAAGACACGTCGACTCGGCCCCAACGACTAGCGCAAGACAGCCGAACCCGGCACGACCAAAGCTTCCTCGACAAGCCAGCGCCACCCATGGCGTGCTACGCAATCCAGCCGCGGGTCAGCTCCCGTGCAATCCAGGCCGTACGATGGGGACGAGTCTTCTATCAACGATGACTGAGGCAACAGTGCTTCGCCCATGCCTCTGGTCAGCCGGGGCGTGGCAACAGTGCCCCTCACCTACCCGCTGACCAGGGCCAGCATGGCTACAGTGCCCCCGCCCTCACCGCTGACGACAGCAAGCGGCAACCTGACGGAGAGCACTGTAC
This sequence comes from Aegilops sharonensis, assembly GCA_904067115.1. NCBI lineage: Eukaryota > Viridiplantae > Streptophyta > Magnoliopsida > Poales > Poaceae > Aegilops > Aegilops sharonensis. Next base: position 780,667,625 of record LR880966.1, read on the forward strand.
GTGACTCGACTCGGCCACGCCCTGACGATCGACAAGACATCGCACAGTCCCCCTAGGCATGCAGGGCCTGCACCTAGGGGAACCCGGCGAACCACAAGCCCTCAGCGGGACCCAGTCCGGGTCCCCGGACACCGACAATACAGACCCATCGACTTGTAACATTACCATTGTACCACTGGGGGGTTGGTCTATAAAACCCCCCAGGAGCCCACGATCATACGGGCAAGCAACATGTAACGAGAGAAAAGCAAGTAAGCATAGAACTAGCCACGAAACAACAACATCGGAGAGAAGGAGCAGCCCAAGCCTTGGACAGCTTCCTTCCTCCTCCATACAGCTCCAGGAGCAACATTGTACTATCGACCATCCAACTACACTCGGGAGGACTACGGGTGTTATCTCTCCGGAGAGCCCCGAACCTGGGTATGTCCGGCGTCCCGCGCCCGCTCATGCCAACCTCGCCTCTGGAGTCCACCAGCGCCCTCGAGCCTCCTCCTCTCTTTAGCCATCCCTTGGCATCTGCCGTGCGCCCACCACGACAGACGGGGACCATATATGCAGGTGGGAGAAACCCCTTGGTCTGCATTCTACTAGTCGGCTGTGGGGAACAGAACATCCCTCCCAATCGCCTGGCCTAGTGCTACGGGAGCGAGAGGAGGAACCGCGACGACCGGCCATGGTGGTGTGGATTTTTTCAGACGCGCTCGGATGAATACTCGCTGGGAGGAGATGGTGTGATTTGGATCTGAGGATCCCCGTCTCTTTTATAGATGATTTACTCGCATGGTTGGGGTGGCAAATGTAAAAATGCCTCGACTTCTCGCATTCGCTCGACACGTGGAAACAACCATTATTAAAGCACAGAAGCCGAGGAGCGCGACATTGATGAGCAGCCGGACACTGCTCGTTACAACAATGCTCTGGAGGATTTGGAGAAGAACCCGCCTTGCAATGCCGAAGACAATCTGCGCGCCGGACTCGTCGTCATTGAAGCCTGGTTCGGGGGTTACTAAGGGAATCCTGGATTAAGGGGTCCTGGCACAGCCGGACTATATACTTTGGCTGGACTGTTGGACTATGAAGATACAAGATTGAAGACTTCGCCCCGTGTCCGGATGGGACTCTCCTTTGCGTGGAAGGCAAGCTTGGATATTCGGATATGTAGATTTTCTTCTCTGTAACCGACTCTGTGTAACCGTAGCCCCCTCCGGTGTCTATATAAACCGGAGGGTTTAGTCCGTAGGACAACAACAATCACAATCACAAGCTAGCTTCTAGGGTTTAGCCTCTACGATCTCGTGGTAGATCAACTCTTGTAATACTCATATCATCAAGATCAATCAAGCAGGAAGTAGGGTATTACCTCCATCGAGAGGGCCCGAACCTGGGTAAAACATCGTGTCCCCTGCCTCCTGTTACCATTAGCCTTAGATGCACAGTTCAGGTTCCCCTACCCGAGATCCGCCGGTTTTGACACCAACAGCCGTTGATCTTCGGAATGTTGGAATCCATGGCCATGACCAGGTATCCAAGCAGCTTCCTATGTTCAAGCAAGCCCGCTTGGAACATTTTGATTAAAAAATAGTTGAGTTTTCCAACAATAATGTCTATGCATTTAATGAAGAATGAACATTTCATAGGACACCCAAAATCACAGCAGCGCAAACAATCTGATACCTCATCCAGAACAGGTTTGGTTTGGTTGTTCATCATGTTCCTCGTGGCATATGCAACATATATCGCATTGTTTGGGCTGTTTTTAAGAAAAATGGTGAAGTATTTCAGCAACCTGAAGATCTTACTTACAAATGATAATTAAGACTCAATGTTTGTTAGATCTAACCTCGCTCATGGACCCCCAGTGTGTTTGATGACGTTAAAGCCCAGTGCACTAGGAATAGTTGCACCTAGCACAACAGACATGTAGTGACCTAGTGCCAGAAAAATATCATAAGCTTTACGATGGTGGTTGGCCACAGCTATGGCGGGAAAATCACCATTGACCACAGGGTCATACACATGCACTGTTGTATGTGTTCCCTTACTATTGTAAGCGTAGCAGAACCAATTGAGTTCATCACGTAGTATCACAACCACCTGATATGGGAAACGAATTGTTATGGAGCAAGACTACATTTCTCACAGTTTTAGTTCTATCAAAAGATGAGGCAAAGAAAAAAAAGTATGTACAATTTGTCGATATATTGCAAGTTACCTCTTTGCAGTCCTGGACCTTGTATGGTACACATGCCCCCCCTGAAGAAGTGCCCTATGGCTTCCAGAGGTGGAGTTCCTTTGTAAATATTGCATAAGTCCTAAAATAAGGTTTCATTCGTTAGTTGTTTTGACCACACCAAATTATTTATTATCTTAGGTACTTACCACGAAATCTTGAGGAAGGAAATGACGATTGCGCAAGTGAGAAAGATGCTCACACGCCTTGCGGTCAACCTCATTGAACAACACAACTACAGCTGACATCACATCTTTCTCAAATGCACCGCTAAGCTGCTTCTTGAGACTAGTCTCTGTTATAATCATTGGCATTTGTCCAGGGATGTAGATAAAGTTCCTGCATGACACAGATTAGTTGATAATTTTGTTTTGCAAACTTTCGTGTGAGGGGAAATGCCAAATGAAATTCATGCAAACAGAAAAAAGAATACCTAGTCAAGAAATCGTCTGTAGCAGCGAACAGTATCCATCGGTATACCACCCTAGCACGGACCTGCTGATTTTGAAGGGACTGTTCAATCGTTTCATTAGCATTAGATGGACTAGCTTCCATCTGTTGAGTTGTTCATTAATTCATAAAAAAGTTAGTATGGTTTAAAACTTCTTTTAAAGTTACTAATTGAAAATCTAGCATGCCACTAGAACACTCACCAACAGGGTTCACAATAGGCGCATTGCGTATGTGGTCGAAGATTCTCTCGCTCATATTATTTTGCCCAGCTGTAGCCATTGATATCATAGTGAGCCCATGAGCTTCATCTTGGAAAGCAAAAAAAAATTGTCAGCATTTATTTGCTTTGAAAATAAGTAGAAATGAAAAACATGTCACTCAACCAATAGTATATCTTACATGGTATGTTAGCAACAAACTATTCCAGGTCTGGTTCATTCTCCATGATAGGTGGAGCCATATCAAGTGGGGTTGCATGGACAACATTTTCTGGAATGTTAGGAGCTGCTACTGATCCTCTTGCCCCTCTAGTGGCATCATGTTTTTTAACCTCTCGAAGAAATTCAATGCTTGGGGGACCTAAAACAAAAACATTGTAGATTATCAGTGATAAGCATTAGTTTTTGAAAGATCCAACTACACTAAGCATAAGAAAAAACACTAAAGTTATTCCAAACAACAAGAAGTTTAGTTACTTTTATCATTTTTCTTGTTACTACAGCTGCTTGGGCCATCAAATATTTTGAAGGCACTGGTTTTTGTTAAGTCAACAATCCCCTTCTTGAGAGTATCAAGAAGATTTTCTGGTTGCTGGACCGACTTGTCGACGTTTCCTACAGTGACAAATATATACGAGAGATATCTCTTGAGCACTTTTGTTCATCCATAAAGTATTTTTGACATCAAATTCGCTTTGAAAAACACTTTCCACATACCGTCATGCCCACCTTTCGACCCGCTCTCCACTTTAGCCTTTCTCTGGAATACTATTGTAGGCTTAGCTTTTTTGGCTGGAGAAAATTAAGTATTGTGGTTTAAATTTTATCCCCTAAAAGGTTAAAAACCTCATGCATCAAAATAGATTTTTGTTGTGGCGAACATTTCACCTTCAGTTTGCGGCCGCTGTTCTTCGACACCAGCTCTACCTTGTTCTCCGTCTACTACATGGGCTTTCCCCTTTGACATATCTATGCTATGCTTGCGGCTATCTGTCCCAATACTATCCTTTTCCTCGATTACCTTAATTAAGCCTTGCAAGCAGGTTACCAGAGTTTTCAGCTGCCAAATGTGTAAATGCACATAAAAAATAGTGAGATGCATGCACCTATGTTGGCTCTTAACCTGAATAATGAAAATATACTCGCTTACTTGTTCAGGAGAATAGTTAGCATGAGCAAATGATTGGGCTTGCAGAGACGCATCATCTGTCCCAATACTATGTTTTTTTCTCGATCCCGTAATAAAGCTTCGCAAGGAGGTTACCAGATTGTTCAGCTGCCAAATGTGTACATGCACATAAGAAACAGTGAGATTCATGCACCTATGTTGGCTGAATAATGAAAATATACTCGCTTACTTGTTTAGGAGAATAATTAGCATGAGAAAATGATTGGGCTTGCACTAGTGCGTGTGCATGAGACGCATCTGTTGTTGCGTTTGAGGATATAAAGACACCGCCTACAACAGACTGAGTTGGGCGTGACTGGTTATCAGCTATTCAAGAGCATGGTGTTCCTTGATGCACAACACTGCCATTCGTAGCCTCCTCAGCCGGCAACACAAATTGAAAAGAAAAAGATAAATAAGGTCCAGTTACTTGCTTTTTCAGTCCTACAACAAAATGCAGTATGGTCCATTGGGGGTAAGCAAAATCACCTTTCTCAACTTGAACTTCTCGTACAAACTACAAGATCCTCCTTTAGTAATGTGATTTATTTGCGCCAAGATCTTGTCGTTGCTGTAAGCCTTTGATCTTGGGACATACAGAGAGTGCATAGGCGTGGGTGGTCCCATTATTTTGTCGAGGTACAAAACATGTTTGATAAAAGACATCTGCACATCAATATGTTGGGTCAGACCATGTGTAAAAATAAAAATGTATTTACAAGAGCTAACCTGCGGCAGTATTGGGCATGATTCTAGCTTGATGTTCGTCAAACCTTCACGTTTAGATTTTTGCACAGTAGCCACATCATCCATCGTGGCGTTGAAAACATGCTTGGCCTAGTTGTATTTTGCTACCAGCGGCTCTAACCACTTGTACATCGATCTTACCAGGACACATGACAAATCCTGCAGGGTAGTACATTACATCAAAAGTTTGTCTTATTTTCGTTGCAGTAAGTAATAGAGGTATCAGCAACAAAAAGTTGGGACGGCTATGGTAAAGAATGACAAACAATGTACTCAAATGTATTTGTTCATATTGTATTAAGAGGGTCATTTTGGTCAGGCGGTATTTTGATCTGGATATGCTAGTGTCATGGCCATATTAGCACACATCCGAAAACATTGTGCCTTCAAAAAGGATTTCAAAACTTTATATCACTTATGTTCATGATTTTTTTGAGTGAAAAAGATATGACATGAGCATAGCCCAACATAAAAAAGAACCACGAAAATTCGATGTCTACACATTCTTATTACATACTTATTTCCTTTGTTACTCAATAAATCATGTATACCAATTAAATTAAACAGGCTAGCACTTCAGAAGAATGACGGGTGGCTAACTTTTACTTGAAAGGACCCCAACAGTTGTAGGTGTTCAATGAAAATGGTACGACATGAGAGGACGAGATGAAACTATATGTGTTGTTGTTTGCCCTATCTTATGTATAACTTTTTTCACTCCCAAGAGCTGGCATGGCTACACCCCATATTGGCCCTTAACCTGCTTACATACGTGGGCCGAGATGAAGTTCACTTGTTCTTGTGTGCCCTAGATTATTAGTTACAAACCCCGCTCAAATAAAAGATTTCAAGTTGCTTTCTCCCCTACTAGCTAGTGGGCCAAGGCCCATGCCGCCCTGCATATTGAATAGATGGGTGGTCCATAGCTCAGGAGTTTTTTCTCTCCAAAATGTTTGTCGGGCCATGCATGGCGCATGTCGACCTGTAACCAGGTTCGGTAGGTGGGCCAGGCCATAGCTAATGTATAAAGTTTTCTCCCTCAAGAGCTGGTCTGGCCGTAGCCCATGCCGGCCTTTATCGTTCTTAGGTTTGTGTTTTTCTATTTGCCACACCCGGGGCTTCAATTTATATCCAGTGGTACATCTAATCTAATTTATGACAAGTATGAAAAATATATCCCTAATGATATACTTCATGGACTCACGATACGTACTCAAAAGTAAAAATGTGGTAGGGTTATCACACTTGTTAAAGAAAGTGTATCTGACTGTATTTGTTTTTTGAAAAGTCAAACAAGTGCAAGTTTGACCAAGTTTTTAGAAAAATATATCAACATTCACAATATGAAATTTATACCATTTGATCCATCATGAAAAGTAGTTTCAAAGTTTATCTACTAGGCATTGCAGATATTGTTACTTTATTTTATAATCTTGGTCAAACATTCACACAGTTGACTTGCACGGAAACCAATACACCTTATATTCTGGAATGGATGGAGTA
>LR880966.1:780697281-780721737 GCA_904067115.1 Aegilops sharonensis
GGGGCTACACATGGGAAGTTTAAAATGTGCAGTTTATGATTAGCGACTTACACGCATGAACAACCTGGATTTCTCCAAAGTTGCAACATTTATATTAAAGCAAGTCTTAAGCTATCAGTACGCTCTCCTCTTAAGACTTAGGGGCTACAGGTGATATGCATAAAAGGGAGGAACATCTTCAATTTCTCAGTTTTGAGCAAACCAGATATCATATTCTTAGTGGAGCAATTGGCAAAGTGTATCTCCTATAAACTATTCATAGAAAGGCCCAGTAGCCGACTCAATGATTGGAAGCTATATTTACAAAAGCAAGCACCAAGTCGCTATAAGATTGGCCCGGTGTCAGCAACAATCATGACCCGGTTTCATCAGTTTTTATAACCTGGCAATTTTGGTGATTGTAACTCAACAAGTTCTACATCTTCAAGCCGGTTGAATATCAGATGAATATTTCAAAGACCAAACTTTTTGTCAAGTCAGAGCATTGGAGGCTGACTCAAAATGGATTATTATTTACAATGTTTTTCCACAAGAAGCCAATGTCAGCAAATTGACTATGAAGCTGGCCTATTTGACCCGGACTTTCCAGAAAAAGGAAAATGACAAGGACTTAAGGACGATAAGGTGCCGCCTCAGAAAAACTTTTAACTTGGAGCACAAGCTGTCAAATTTGTTCTTGTGTTTATTTTGCAGGATCAGTTTAACATGGATAAATCCAAATTAAACTGGGGGCTAATGTCGGGGATATACCCCGTCGTATGACCCGGCCGAATATATGACCTGGCCGGATATATTACCCGGCCGAGACTTGGCGCTTCATCGATAACCCGCCTGAAGACTGGCGACTCACTGGTCTAGCGACTCGCTGATGACCCCGGCGGCGGGTCAGATGGATGACAAGGCCCAAAGCCCAGAGGGCCGGCTCATGTTATTGGTGGGCCGTCTTAAGAGGAAAGGCATAAGGAATATTTCCTTGGCAAGGGAAGCAAGATTAGGATTCCACTTGTAATAGACTAGTCCTAATCCTACTAGGACTCTAAATGTAACCCGCCCCTTCAACTTATATAAGGAGCGGCAGGGCACCCCAAGAGGGACAAGTTTTAGACAGACAAGTCAATAGCTCTCGAGGGAGAGATTGCGAAAGAGCACCCTTGTAATCGTGAATATCACCATGATCAATATCAATGAAGAAGGACGCAGGCTTTTACCTCCACCGTGAGGGGCCGAACCTAGGTAAAACCTCGCGTCTCTCGATTCCGACAAACCTGTTCAAGCTACAACCTAGTTGTGATGGCCGCACGACAAGTCCTCACACTAGGCCATCTGTCGTGATAAAACCACGACAATGAGCTCAAAATAGCATGACCACCCTTCGTGCTAACTGGTTTTCATTCTTTCCAAAGGACGAAACTACTATACACACAATGATTCCTTGTACAAAATTCGCATGATGCAATATCCACTGGTCGTTGCGCTTTCAGTTCCCCGCGGGTTGATCTGCTACATCATGTGTGATTCGTGTGAGAGATATCGTCCATATAGCACTGCTGTCCAAAGAACATACATATTTAGAATTAAGATGTGCTTATTTATTAAGTGTGAGTTCATTTCAGAAAAGCAAACAAAAGAAGATACATAGAGCAAATCGAGAGAGAGCTAGGGGAAGGCAACAAAAAGCATACTATACGAAGTAAGCAGCGTCCTTGCAAATATGGAAGCACAAGATGACATAACTATGGCTATGATAAAGACTAATTTATGGAACATAAAATCACTGCTATGGCCTACAATAAGGATGATTAAATTTTTAGGCATGGAGTTATGTTCAATTTTTGCTCTATTTAGTTTAAGGCAGTGCTAGGAATCAGACTACTGATATTTAGCATCCTATCAGACTACTAGTCGACCGTTAGATTGATGCAGCCTGAACCGTGTGATTGAAGAGGTGGGCCTAGGTAGTTACTTTGCATGTTGCACTAATTGCGATTTGTTTCCGGTCAACTGCTCCCCAGAAATCACGCTAGACCTACATCACTTTAGCAGTAAAATCCGTACGCACGTTCATATCTGCAATAAACTGGGAGAAACTGGTGCATCTAATGCATGCTGTTGGCCAGTTTTTTGTGACTGGGAAGCACATACTCCCAACACGGTTATATGGAAACACGTTCTATCACTTGAATAATTCATTTTGCTTCTATTTCCCAGCGAATTTGCTTCCATATCAACAGGAGATTGTTTCAATCCGGTGAGATTTGTTTCCAGCGCGACCATTTATTTTGTTTAGATCAACTAGAGGAAATTTTGTTTCGAATGACCATAGAGCTGCCACCAGTGCAACAATAAATGCTTCCAACAATACAAATATATGATTCCATCAAACACCTTTTTTACCATTGTTATTATTGACGGTTTAGAAGAAATTAAATTGGGACTTTGCTTCCAAAGAATTTGGTATTTGCGTCCAAAGGAATGGGAATTTGCTTCCTAAGATTTTTGTATTTGCGTCTAAAGAAATGGGAATTTGCTTCCTAAAAAATTGTCATTTGCATCCAAAGAAATGGGAATTTAGTTCCAAAGAATTTTGAATTTGCATCTTAAAAAATGAGAATTTGCTTCCATATATACAAAAATAATAATACATGCATGTGACCAGGTTTCGCATCGCTTGGGCACAATGGAGACAAAAGATATGTATTTTGCTTACTATTTTCATATATCACAGAATTTCTTCCATACCAACATATATTTGTTTCAATAAAAAAGGAAAACATATATTTAAACATGGGAATATGTTTCCGTAATCTGGGACATTTGTCTCGGTTAAACGGAGAATTTGCTTCCATGGTGATCACGAAGCACCGCACCATCTACGGCAGTGACATGATCTGCAAGCACAAATGCGAAGATNACTATTTTCATATATCACAGAATTTCTTCCATACCAACATATATTTGTTTCAATAAAAAAGGAAAACATATATTTAAACATGGGAATATGTTTCCGTAATCTGGGACATTTGTCTCGGTTAAACGGAGAATTTGCTTCCATGGTGATCACGAAGCACCGCACCATCTACGGCAGTGACATGATCTGCAAGCACAAATGCGAAGATTGTCACAGGCACTGTGCCCTTGTGGAAAGTCGTGTTGCATCTTACTACCTTCTTCTGTGCTTCCTGCAATACGAGACATAATCATGCGACGGAGTTAACAAAATTGGATGAACAAATCCGAGCGATTGACAAGAACTCTACAATGCTTAAAATAGTGCGATCCAGTTTCAAACTAGTGCATCAGTCGGGACTTACATGTGCTTCATCCTCGTCGCCTACTTGTATAATGCTGAGATGCAATGTGGCCCGGTAATCCACCCTCCTGTCTCCTGCATGGCGTGAGAGCCTATCCCAGTTGGACTCGTCTCCAAACCGAGACGACGCTCAGGCGAGGTGGATCAGAGCCTCAGAGGCCAAAACTGCACGTGGAAAAGGCTCCAATCCTGGCGGAATTAAGCACGGCAACGAGGGAGGTTACAAGCTTGATGGTGAGCAGGAGGTGGGTCAGTCCCCGCGAGGCCGCCGGACAAGATGGCGCAGCGACGAGGTGGAACGGAGGCCGTGGGTCAGAAACTCGTGCTGGGTGATAGAGGAGAAGCGGCGACGGGCATGGCGAGCTCAGCGATGTGCACGGGTGGACAGGAGAGATGAAGGGGAGGTCCTAACCGGCGCTCTCAGCGCCAGTTTTGATTACTGACGCTCCAAGGTGCTTCTACTGGGCCGGCCCAGTATTACTTCGTTCGCTGGCAGGCAACGCAGAAAAATTTAAGCCAAAAAAGAAGCAAGCTGCAGGATCGAACTCGCGCCATGATTGTAACGTACGAGTATGGTTAACAACCACACCAACTTGGAACTAGCGACTAAATGAACAAAAAAGTTGACCAAACTTTTAAAAACATCAACATTTATTGGAAAAATGAACAAAAAAGTTGAAATTTCAAATGATGAACGATTTTTAAATATACATTGCACATTTTCTGATATATGCTGAACATTTTTTAAATACACACTGAACATTTTTTTATGTATGCTGAACAAATATTTAAATACACATTGAACATTTTTGTGACATACGCTGAACAATGTATAAATATGCNCAAGATGACATAACTATGGCTATGATAAAGACTAATTTATGGAACATAAAATCACTGCTATGGCCTACAATAAGGATGATTAAATTTTTAGGCATGGAGTTATGTTCAATTTTTGCTCTATTTAGTTTAAGGCAGTGCTAGGAATCAGACTACTGATATTTAGCATCCTATCAGACTACTAGTCGACCGTTAGATTGATGCAGCCTGAACCGTGTGATTGAAGAGGTGGGCCTAGGTAGTTACTTTGCATGTTGCACTAATTGCGATTTGTTTCCGGTCAACTGCTCCCCAGAAATCACGCTAGACCTACATCACTTTAGCAGTAAAATCCGTACGCACGTTCATATCTGCAATAAACTGGGAGAAACTGGTGCATCTAATGCATGCTGTTGGCCAGTTTTTTGTGACTGGGAAGCACATACTCCCAACACGGTTATATGGAAACACGTTCTATCACTTGAATAATTCATTTTGCTTCTATTTCCCAGCGAATTTGCTTCCATATCAACAGGAGATTGTTTCAATCCGGTGAGATTTGTTTCCAGCGCGACCATTTATTTTGTTTAGATCAACTAGAGGAAATTTTGTTTCGAATGACCATAGAGCTGCCACCAGTGCAACAATAAATGCTTCCAACAATACAAATATATGATTCCATCAAACACCTTTTTTACCATTGTTATTATTGACGGTTTAGAAGAAATTAAATTGGGACTTTGCTTCCAAAGAATTTGGTATTTGCGTCCAAAGGAATGGGAATTTGCTTCCTAAGATTTTTGTATTTGCGTCTAAAGAAATGGGAATTTGCTTCCTAAAAAATTGTCATTTGCATCCAAAGAAATGGGAATTTAGTTCCAAAGAATTTTGAATTTGCATCTTTAAAAATGAGGATTTGCTTCCATATATACAAAAATAATAATACATGCATGTGACCAGGTTTCGCATCGCTTGGGCACAATGGAGACGCCATGCTTCAAAAGATATGTATTTTGCTTACTATTTTCATATATCACAGAATTTCTTCCATACCAACATATATTTGTTTCAATAAAAAAGGAAAACATATATTTAAACATGGGAATATGTTTCCGTAATCTGGGACATTTGTCTCGGTTAAACGGAGAATTTGCTTCCATGGTGATCACGAAGCACCGCACCATCTACGGCAGTGACATGATCTGCAAGCACAAATGCGAAGATTGTCACAGGCACTGTGCCCTTGTGGAAAGTCGTGTTGCATCTTACTACCTTCTTCTGTGCTTCCTGCAATACGAGACATAATCATGCGACGGAGTTAACAAAATTGGATGAACAAATCCGAGCGATTGACAAGAACTCTACAATGCTTAAAATAGTGCGATCCAGTTTCAAACTAGTGCATCAGTCGGGACTTACATGTGCTTCATCCTCGTCGCCTACTTGTATAATGCTGAGATGCAATGTGGCCCGGTAATCCACCCTCCTGTCTCCTGCATGGCGTGAGAGCCTATCCCAGTTGGACTCGTCTCCAAACCGAGACGACGCTCAGGCGAGGTGGATCAGAGCCTCAGAGGCCAAAACTGCACGTGGAAAAGGCTCCAATCCTGGCGGAATTAAGCACGGCAACGAGGGAGGTTACAAGCTTGATGGTGAGCAGGAGGTGGGTCAGTCCCCGCGAGGCCGGCGGACAAGATGGCGCAGCGACGAGGTGGAACGGAGGCCGTGGGTCAGAAACTCGTGCTGGGTGATAGAGGAGAAGCGGCGACGGGCATGGCGAGCTCAGCGATGTGCACGGGTGGACAGGAGAGATGAAGGGGAGGTCCTAACCGGCGCTCTCAGCGCCAGTTTTGATTACTGACGCTCGAAGGTGCTTCTACTGGGCCGGCCCAGTATTACTTCGTTCGCTGGCAGGCAACGCAGAAAAATTTAAGCCAAAAAAGAAGCAAGCTGCAGGATCGAACTCGCGCCATGATTGTAACGTACGAGTATGGTTAACCACCACACCAACTTGGAACTAGCGACTAAATGAACAAAAAAGTTGACCAAACTTTTAAAAACATCAACATTTATTGGAAAAATGAACAAAAAAGTTGAAATTTCAAATGATGAACGATTTCTAAATATACATTGCACATTTTCTGATATACGCTGAACAGTTTTTAAATACACACTGAACATTTTTTTATGTATGCTGAACAAATATTTAAATACACATTGAACATTTTTGTGACATACGCTGAACAATGTATAAATATGCATTGAACATTGTTGTGAATATATGCTGAACAATTTTAATATACCCAATGAACATTTTCTTAAATATGTTGAACATTTTATTAAATATACGATGAACATTTTTGTATATAAATATGCAATGAACTGTGTATAAATACACAAAAAAGAAACAAAAACTTCATTGAATTTGAAAGAAGTTCACCGAGTTTCAAAAAAACACCGAGTTTGAAAAAAAAGTTGATTGAAATTGAAAAAAAAGTTCATCAAGTTTGAAAAAAGTTCATTGAGTTTTAAAAAAAGTTCATCGAGTTTGAGAAGAGTTCATCAAATTCGAAAAAAGTTCATCGAATTTGAAAAAAGTTCATCAAATTTAAAAATAGTTCATCAACTTTCAAGAAGAGTTCATCGATTTTGAAAAATAGTTCACGCATTTAGCAAAAGAGAGAAGGAAAAAAAGAACTAAATCTTCAAAAGAAAGGAACAAGAAAAAAAAGGAGGAAAGGACAAAATAACGTAGAAGATGCAACTAGCCACATCAGATATCTATGGCGGATTGGTTAGTGGTGCTCGGAATCAGTGAAGACGTCGTGGGTTCGAATCCCTGTCCGGCCTGGCCCAGCAACGCGCGCTGGCTCGCGCTGGCTCCCGCTCGCTCGCTAGCCGCCCACTCTCGATCGCTGGCTCACGCACGCTCGCTTGTTTCTTTTTCTTTCCCCAAAAATTGCTACATTATGTCATGATTTTCTTAGAAAAAAACAAGCCGGGTTGCTACAGTACATACTCTTGTTCTTAGGAAAATGTTCATCCAATTTGAAAAAAGTTCATTGAAATATGAAAAAAAGTTCATCAAATATGAAAAAAGTTCATTGAATTAAAAAAGTTTATCAAATGTGAAAAAAAGTTCATTAAATTTGAAAAAGTTCATCGAATTTGAAAAAAAGTTCATCGATTTTGAAAAAAATTCATTGAATATGAAAAAAATTCATCAAATTTGAAAAAAGTTCATAGAATTTGAAAAAAGTTCATTGAATTCAAAAAAAAGTTTATCAAATTTGAAAAAAAGTTCATCAATATTGAAAAAAGCTCATTGAATATGAAAAAAGTTCATCGAATTTGAAAAAAAGTTCATCGATTTGAAAAAAAGTTCATTGAATATGAAAAAAAGTAAATCGAATTTGAAAAAAGTTCATCGAATTTGAAAAAAAGTTCATCCACTTGCAGAAAAAAAACATGAAGAAAGAAATTTTCTCGAATTTTAAAAAAGGGAAAAAGGAAATGCAGAAATGAAAGGGGACACAAGAAAGGAAAGAAACGACGTGTGTTGTCGCAGTGCGTTCGGTGGCGCGTTGGTTGTCGCGGCCCCCCTTGATGCAGGAGGTCGCTGGTTCGATTCTCCCTCAGGCGCACTTTTTTGCGGCTATCAAAGCATATAGTACGAAAGGTAAGGTGGGCCGGCCCTTTAGTAGCGAAGGAAGGAAGTGGGGGTGTGCGCCCGATTGCAGGAACAACTAAATCGGGCGCTTAAGGCGCTGAATAGGAACCAGCCAGATGAAGGGGGTTTTAATTAAGGGAGAGAATAAAGGGCGTGGGCCAGAAAATCGGATGGTTAATATCAGGCTTGATTTTTGGGCATCTCTCAGCCGTGAGATCAAATGCAAATCGATGTTGTCCGACGAGTCCGATGAATGTTTCTCATCAGACTTCTGTAGAGAACTGTTTCCCTTTAGTTTAAGTCTATCTACACAACATCTATTCTATATAATGTTGACGTCTTCCTATGTAATATATTCAAGCTAGATTATCAAATAGATGTCTTCCTATGTAATATATTCAAGCTAAATTATCAAATAAATAAAGATGCATGAATACCACTCTGCTAGAATCATTTAATTATTCCATTGACTTAATTCTCATACCAAGAAACTTATTAAAACCAATAAATTTACAAAATGAAAATGTAGAATAATTTCACATGCTATACAATAATATATATTGTGAAATATTAGGTACCCAACGTTCACATAGTGAAGATCGCATCATTAGGTAAAGAGGCGCCAAGCTACCTGTGGGCCGGAGCAAAGAGTCTATACCACTTCATCACAAGCACTAACTCAACAGGAGTCTACACCAGGATGATCTTATCTGCCATGAGCTTCTATGTTTCTTTCATCTTATTGCAACGGCATCATCGCATACCGTTTATTCTATAGAACGTGCCACGTATGGCAAGAATAAAGGATCCTTATAAAAGATGTTCTATAACCGTGTGAAACATGCAGCCTGCATGATGGAAATATATAAGTATGCTTCTTTCCAACATATCTTCCTCCGTCCACATTTTTACGTACATGATTCTGCCATTTTAATCTAATAACACTTATATAGGCAGTTAACACAATCCATATGGACAAAGTGTATTAACAGGCAACGTACATGATTCTGTCATTTTAAACTAATAACACTTATTATAGACAGTTAACACAATCCATATGGACAAACCGTATTGACAGGCGTGACGGCACGCCGCGCGGGCTCTGCTAGTATTACCTAGTTGCCTGTTATGATATTCCTTTAGGCATTGTTTGGATAGATGGTATATATAAAACCAATTCTCTATAATCCAGGAACCTAATGGAATAAAATCATGTTTGGCTAATCTAACTAATCCATGTATATGGAAAATCTGGTTTTCTGTAAAGGTGGAATTTTGGGTTTGCGGATTAGTCATTAAAAAAATGATCTACATCCACCAGAACAATTTTCCGTGAAACCAAGAACACGGCGGCGCAGGTGTCCGCGTTAGAGAAACTCTGGGTGCGGTGACGCCCGTGGCCGCCGTCGGCGGGCTCACCAATGTGCCAAACCTCGAGGTTGTTATCCTCCAGCCGTTTTGTGGCCATCCATATCACAGCCACCTGTCAGGACCTAAACCAAGAGCTTACTGAAGATGGTGCAAACATCCCAGAAGTTCAGTTATCCAACTGTGCAAATGAGATGAAAACGCCCAAGACATGTTCAGTGGCTCGGATGGACTCCTCACCGTTTCACCTGGGTTTAAAACCCCAGTTACTAATTTATACCGTTAAACATTGTTTATCATCTTACTGCGGTGAGCTGGACTGTAGCTTAAAGCAGCCGCGGAGGCATGAGCCGGGCAAGTTGTAACATCAAATATTCCATTTCCTAGATAGAACCCTAGATATCGTACTGCAAGACGGGGTCTCCGTCCTTGCGATCTACCAGATTTTATCTCCATTAACTCTAAAATTCCCCTGTTCTTTAGTAATTCGAGTGGATCCATCAAATTCCTATTGATTTGACCCTCACAAAGGTATCAGAGCGTCGGCCAAATTCTCGGCGGCGGTGGAAGGCGGCAAATCACGAATTGAAAGCAGGAGGTTGGTATCTCTCATAAAATCTCTCATGTCCCTCCTTGTTCGTGGCAGTGGTGTTTTCTGGTGGAGGCGACGAGGCGGCGGTGAAATTCGTGCGAAGATCTATGAAGCTGAAACGATTGCTGTGAGACACTCTCCTGGTGGTAAAATTCCGGTTTCTGCAGAGATTCGTGCGACAAGGCGTTGCAACTGTCGAGTTCTTGGTCTGCGGGCGCAAGTGTTGGTAGACAGCTTCAACAAAAGCAATGGCAGACACGAGAGCAAAAGTTCAGATGACAGTCGACAGAGTGGAAAAAGTAGTAGCAGATCTGATAGCTGAAATAGAAGGGCTACAAGATCTTAAATAGGAAGTAACTCAACTAAGGGCGGAGATGGTGACCATGCCCAGAGTAGAGGCAAAATTGTCTGATATGAACAATGAAATTCAAAAAATTCTACAATTGATTTTGCAGAACATGAACATCAACTCCCAGAAGACAGAAGTGGTCACCCCAGTTCCTAAGCCTCCAGAGGTACTCAGGCAGGCAGGCCCTAGTATACAAACACAAGTTACAGTTCCAGGCAGCACCACAGTGCTCCCAGAACCAATTACCAAAAATTTAGACCAAGAATTCAGGGATCAAGGTAAGATACCTATATCCAGTATAGCATGTCTTACAACTGGTCTATCAACTGCAAATCTGTTTACTGAAAGTACCAAGTTACACAATGACAAACAACAAGAAGTANAGCTGAAATAGAAGGGCTACAAGATCTTAAATAGGAAGTAACTCAACTAAGGGCGGAGATGGTGACCATGCCCAGAGTAGAAGCGAAGTTGTATGATATGAACAATGAAATTCAGATAACTCCACAGTTGATTTTGCAGAACATGAACATCAACTCCCAGAAGACAGAAGTGGTCACCCTAGTTCCTAATCCTCAAGAGGTACTCAGGCAGGCATGCCCTAGTATACAAACACAAGTTACAGTTCCAGGCAGCACCACGGTGCTCCCAGAACCAATTACCAAAAATTTAGACCAAGAATTCAGGGCTCAAGGTAAGATACCTATATCCAGTATAGTAGGTCTTACAACTGGTCCATCAACTGGAAATCTGTTTACTGAAAGTACCAGGTTACACAGTGACAAAGAAGTACCAGGTCCATTTTTAGTTTAGAATGGCTTCAGCAAATACAAGTGGAATAATGCAAGCACATACATTGGGTTTCTCATGGAACAGTGGATACTTTTCTCCTATCAATGCTCCATTTTACTCTCCTCCACATACTTACAACCCAGTCACTGGCCAGTACATTAACATGACCACAACTGCACAGGGAGTTCCACCTGTCTATCAAGCAGTAGGGAATGTATATGGTTCTCAGAGAAACCACTATACAACTCAGTTGGGTGGTGTCGGTGTCAAAACCGGCAGATCTCGGGTAGGGGGTCCCAAGCTGTGTGTCATGGATCGATGGGTAACAGGAGACAAGGGACACAATGTTTACCCAGGTTCTGGCCCTCTCTATGGAGGTAATACCCTACTTCCTGCTTGATTGATCTTGATGATATGAGTATTACAAGAGTTGATCTACCACGAGATCGTAATGGCTAAACCCTAGAAGTCTAGCCTATGATTATGATTGTTGTAATGATCTATCGACTAGCCTGGCCCTGGTTCATATAATGCACCAGAGGCCTAGGATAACAAGAGTCCTAGCCAAATACGCCGGTGGGGAGGAGTCCTTTTCTTGATCACCAAGTCTTGTGGAATCTTCCTCGTGTATGCATCAGCTGTCTGAACTGGCCCATGAGTATACGGCCATGGGGGTCCTCGGCCCAATCTAACTGATCGGGAGACGACGTGGTGAGTACCCCCTAGTCCAGGACACCGTCAGTAGCCCCCTAAACCGGTCTTCAAGTTGGGGATGCTCCTCGATTCTTCCAAACTGTTCTTCGTCTTTGGTCGTCGGTCTTGAAAACTGGTTCAACAAATCATCTCATCTTCGATCTTAAGGATCGCCGAAGTGAATCCGAAGAGTTTACACGCCGGGTATCCGAGGAGCCCCTTTAAGTTCTCGGCCTTTATCAATGTCTTGTTATTTTTTACGCCACACCTCGGGTTTGAAGTTGTTCCCGTGCGGCGGTGTCCTCTTGCATCTGAGCCACAACGTCGGACTGCATTCGAGGTATCTTTTGCAGCCAAGCACCAATGCCGGACTGCTTCCAAGCTCCAACGTCGGAATGTATCCGAGCTCCAACGCCGGACTGTGTCCAAGCTCCAACGCCGGACTGTATCCGAGCTCCAACGCCAGACTATATCCTAGGTGTCATAGATTACCTTAGTTCAAAAAAGTTGAAGGAGTTAAGTCGAGCTTAATGCCGGAAATGCCCTCTATGGAGCTAGCCACTGGCTCCCGAGCTTTATGCCGGATTGCTTCCGAGGTGGTGCACCACCCGACCGTGGGCTGATTTTTTGTGAATATTCTTGACTGGTGCAATTTATTCTCTGTCGAGATATATAGCCAGTATATGTATATCCAGTAGCCCTCAAGGTGTGTGTCAATCTAAAACCCGAGATGCACCTGAAGGAAAACATGAAACTGCTGTTCCTAGTAGCCCCTGAAACTCAGGGCGATGCGCGAAATCGGCCTGAGGATCAACTCCTAGCTCGGTAGCACGCGTAGGAATAGAAACATAGTGTAATATATTAGAGATAATAGTGATCGGCGAACGGTCCCTTGAGAGAGGGTCTTGAGAAGTTGCCGCAATATATTAGCTTGACGCTAGATAGGTCCAGATGGTACCTATTGTTGTCCGAAGACACGTTTTCCCATAGTTTGGTTAAGCCGAACACTGAGCCCTTTGAATTTTCTACATTGAATAGGCAATGCAGTAGCCCCCGAGACACTGGTCGGGTGGCAACACCAGATCAGGGGATCGTTGTGCCCCTTTAATATTAGTAAATGATAAGCTCGAAGCCCAGTAGCCCCCGAGCCTTAATGTGGGCACGGGTGGCCGAATTAAGGATCGATATCTAGAGTAAAATCACATAGTATGTGTAATGATTCTTGTATCCAAGTACTCTACATCATTAATGCTCTAATCCGCATTGTACAAAACTTTGTTGACCGACCATTGGCTTCAACCTCCTCGGCCAGCAGCCAAGGAGTGTTTGTCCTACTTTATAAATCCTTTATGAGGGCAAAGATTTATGACAAACAAGGCAATCCGGCCATACGGTTTTATAAACAAAGGTACGCGGAGAGATATGTTATATAACTTTTTAACGTAAGAAACTTCTTCCAATGAAAATAGTCCCGCTATCGGTTCCTTTCTTTGGGTTGTCATGCCAAGCATGATCATGAAACACCAGCTCCGATCAATGTAGGAGCAAAATATTGAGGATTTAGTTCGGGGAAAGTTCCCGAACTCTATGGTATTAATGAACCAAAATTTTCACTTCCGTCGTTGCCAACCAATGTGATCCTTTAAGATTGCTAGCTTTCGGCTTCACCCAGTCTGAGGTACTAACTCGGATGACCCGGTAGTAACAATCACAAAAGTGATCCCTTTACCGCCTAGCCGAACAATCGGGAACGTAGGGGTAAGCACAGGAGCCAGGCAACCCAACTTGGCCAAAATCTTAAGTCAAATTGATGCATATTTATGGCTTTATAACGATAATTACATAAGGCAGCGCTCGTATATGGAATACAAACTCTGATGATATATGCTTATTTTGACTCCATTGCGACCGTTTAGCATTTGAAAGTGGCCCATCTTCGGCTTCCACCCCTTTGTAGATGCTACGCAGGGTGTTTTCGCGATAACAAAACAATCCTTAGCCGATGTCTCGGTGCCCGAAGGCGGTTGTGTTAGCGGAAACGAGGCAATCAGATATGCGGGCTTTATAACTTTCACTTAGTCATAGGAGCTTAAAGTTGGGAGGCCAGCTACTAGCCCCCGGTTAGTGTTCGGCGACAACCGAGGTCAAGCCGTAAACACTTCGGCCAATGTTATGAACGGCCCGTCATTTAACAGTCATCGGATCACTGACCAGTTTACGCCTATTATGACAGTCAGTTTTTGGCTTTCTCCACTGAGGTGCTTAACCATGCGAGCTTAAAGCACAATCGCAGTGGTTCTCCCTTTGCACACCTAGCCGAACAAAGCGGAACGAAGGAGGCAAGCACAGGAGCCGGGCAATCCAACTATTAACCAAAGACACAATTCGAAACCAATGCATATATAGCAATATCCGAGAATGTTTTTGCCGAATCTCTAAAGGTGTCCGCGTTGCACTGCGAGACTTATGCTGGAAACACACAAATAGTTTAAAAGTGCCATAAGCTTGGAAAACCAAAAAACGTCAGTTAAAACTTGAAGTCCGAACAAGATCAAGTGTTCGGTGCCAATCCGAAAATTGGAAAAAAATGTGCTTCTGTCGTGCTTTAACATGACACATCCGATGTTAAGACTTCACGCGGGCAGCCTACGGCTTCAAGCTCCTTATCCCAAAGGCGGAGTACTTCTCCGAGGTCAGTTTAGCAAACTAAACTCGAGCGGCTTTTAGAGAGAAGACAGGCCATCCGGCTATTGACCATACACTCGAGTTGAAAAAGAAGCGTTAGAAAAAGACTTTGCAACGACCAAGAAGAAAACACATTTACTATAAAACAACTCATATAAATTTTAAGAGCCCCCAAGTGACTTGGGTAAAAGAATTTATGTATAATGATTGTATGTACCAAAGTACTTATATCATATATGTGTTCACCCAAACTTTAAACATGCCTTAACCGACCGTCGGCTTCTCCCTCTCCGGTCAAGGGCCAAAAAGTGTTATGTACTCCACCTGTCGAGAATATAGACAGTGTTTCCGATAACCAGGCAATCAGGCCATAAGGTTGTAACAGACAAAGCGCGCTCAGGGAACTTATGCTATATTACTAACGAAGTGTAAGAAGCATCTTCGAAGAAAATAGTACCTCCACTGATACCTATCTTCAGTTGCTCATTGTTACTATGAGACTTGTGCAATAGATTTTTTGTACTCATGAGTTCTGTTGTGTGCCGACCATGACTTAAAACAATAAGAGCGCTAGCTTTCGGTTTCACCCAGTCTGAGGTCCGAGCTCAGATGACCCGATCGTGACAATTGCAGAGGTGCTCCCTTTACTCCCTAGCCGAACAATGGGGAACGTAGGGGTAAACACAGGAGCAAGGCAACCCAGCTTGCGGAACACTTAAGTCAATATGGTGCATTTTGTGGCGTAATACACGAACAAGGAACGAAGCTTGTACAAGTATAATCATATGCAAGAGGAAAGGCTTCATAAAGGAAGCCGCCAAGTAAACGGGGTATTTGAATTTGTGTGTCACAAACAAAGTTTTGACAAGGAATTTTGTCACAAGCAACTTTTTGCCAAAAAAGTATAATGCTTGGTCGAACCGAACAAAATTCAAAACAGAAAGTCTTTGAGCATGAAAGCGACTTAGCTGGTTAATGTGCTCGGTATTGATGACGTAATTCGGGCTTGTGGTGGGACGAAGATGCCCATTGATATGTGACAGATCTGACAAGGTTCGCAGTCCTTGGCACGGCCGAGGTCCCAGCCCCCAAGCTCAAGGTGTCTGAGCAAGGAGTTCGGCACTCCGGAGTAGTGACCGCGCAGTCAAAATCAACTACCTGCACACATAAAACAATGCGGTACAGGAAATAATAATATATATATAATCCTTGAATAATTGCTTTACGCAAAAATAATTTATTTAAAGAGATATGGCCTGGCGCCGAAGCCAATGTCGATGCAGGGCGTCGGCGTGACGCAGTGAAGGCGTGACAAAGCCTGAATTTGCAGGGCGTCCGAGCTCCAGGTGCGACGTTTGCTGAACTACAGACAGGAAACAGACTGAACCATCACGCAACCATCGTTAATGCGGCCATCATTTGACAAACATGTGTATGGATGATGGAACAAACCAGAGTAATAATTTTTCGGAAAAATAAACCCAAGCAAGAAAAAATTACTAGGATTAATAGCACCTTGTTTATCAGTTGTAGCAATCTGAAAATAGGTTACTCCCGAAATTGGGACTTGATCCGCACATCCATTGCCTGGTGAGCGATGGAGCAGCGGCATGGTGATGCCGGCAAAGGTTGGCTTGCCGAGGCAAAGCCCCCGGTCCGGCTAACGTGACGAAGTTGGTCGGTCGATACCGAGGTCTCCGGAATTGGTCGATGAAGGGATGTCGAAGCCCTCGGTCCAGACGAGGAGACGGAGCAGGTCAGTAAGGAGATGTTGCAGCAGCCATGTCAGCCGAGGTGTTACAGTAGTTCGGCGTGATGAACATTGGCTCGATGAAGCAATGGTTCGGCCATGCCGATGCATGTCGTAACTTGTGACGTGGTCAATGCTGGCTTGATGAAGTGACCGTGCGGTGATGCCGGCGTGCCCGCTCCATGTAATCCGTGGGGCGGTGATGTTGGTGACGATTTATCCTTCGCGATGCCGAACTCTTGTTCAGCTTGCCGAGATGATGATCCGAAGAAGTTGAGCTCGGCTCAACAAAGTGACGACGTGTCTAGCGCAGGTTGGCAACCATAGAGCAACGTTGACGGGCTGGTTTGACACCGGCGCGATGGTGAAGATCATATTGGAAAAGACTTTAAAATTAGCGGGATGTGTTTAGGAACAAAACACAATACCCCATACAAAACTTCCTTCAAAAAGGATTTCCGAAATCCCGTTCATAATAAAGATGAATTCGGGTCGGATTCGTTCTCACGCAGAAAACAGATCCGAAAAGTGATGCACTAATCGGAAGGTTCCCGGAGTTTGGACGGTCGGATCGAGCTGAAATTTTGAGGGTTGGTAGATATGGGAATTCCACAGCAGATGAACGGTTGGATCTTCCAAAGGACCTCCGAGCTGGGCTCTGGAGATAACGCCCTAAACTCGTTCAGATTCCCGTCCAGATTTAACAGGGCTCCAGTATATCGTAGATTGCCAGAGATTCCTCCATCGGAACTCGACGAAATTTTCCAGGTTGTTGTAGACTCAATTCCGCATAATTCCACTGAACCAATCGTTAAAATGACACTTGAGGAGGCGGTGGCGGCAGATACAAGTTTGCTGTCCGAAAAAACAGCACAGTCGCCCGAGGGCAATGTTGATGTTGAGCCCCCGAGCTTCATGGATGATTCCTCCATGATCTTGATAGAGATCGGAGTTGATGTTGATGAAGGCTCTCATCCGAACATGACGATCGGAGATAGCCGCAGTCCTCGGTCAAGCCAAGGTGACCAGTCGAGCCAGTGACGAAGAAGCCGGCGTCGAAGTTGATCTGCAGTCGAGCCATTGATCCTTTGCCGATCACACAGCGGAACTCTAAATGAAAACACCATTTTCGGTGTTAAAACCGACAGATCTCAAGTAGGGGGTCCCAAGCTGTGTGTCATGGATCGATGGGTAACAGGAGACAGGGGACAAAATGTTTACCCAGGTTCGGGCCCTCTCTATGGAGGTAATACCCTACTTTCTGCTTGATTGATCTTGATGATATTAGTATTACAAGAGTTCATCTACCACGAGATAGTAATGACTAAACCCTAGAAGTCTAGCCTATGATTATGATTGTTGAATTGATCTATCGAGTAGCCTGGCCCTGGTTTATATAATGCACCAGAGGCCTAGGATAACAAGAGTCCTAGCTGAATATGCCGGTGGGGATGAGTCCTTGTCTTGATCACCAAGTCTTGTGGAATCTTCCTCGTGTATGCATCAGCTGTCTGAACTGGCCCATGAGTATACGGCCATGGGTGTCCTCGGCCCAATCTAACTGATCGGGAGACGACGTGGTGAGTACCCCCTAGTCCAGGACACCGTCAGGTGGTCCATCTTATTTTGTAGAGGCAGTATTAAAAGGACCAAAATTGGAAATTCCACTATTTAGTGGAGAGGATCCCATTGGGTGGCTCATAGCTTGTGAAATTTTTATGACATGTTTGGAACTCCTTATGAACAGTGGGTTAATTTGTCCACATGACATTTACAAGGTAGAGCTACTAATTGGTTGAAAAACAAATGTATTCCTTGGCAGATGGTGACTTGGCAACACTTTTGCCAAATGATAGCTGACAGGTTTTCAGAAGCTAGTGTTCATGAAGCAGTGGAACTTCTGAAAAACATACAACAAACTCATACAGTAGCTCAATACATTGACAACTTTGAACAGTGTGTGGCCTTAGTGGAAAGAGACCATCCTTGTCTTCAGGAAAATTCCCTGCTGAGTTGTTTTATTGGTGGTTTGAGAAGTGACATTAAGCATGAGGTTTGTGGATAAAAACCTACTAGGATAATTGAAGCATATTGGTGCTAAAGTATATGAGAAAGCTGGAGCTGCCAGAAAAATCCAGAGTCCACTAGTTTACAAACCTAGAAACTACCCTTCTTCCTACATAAATCCTTCAAATTCGTTACAAGTGCAAGTTCCAACACCAGAAAAATATAATGTTCCCTTTCCTAAAGATGCTAGACATTGCTGGTACTGCAAAGAATAATGGACAAGGCAACACAATTGTAAAATTGGCAAAACACTTCACATTTTACAAGAACTCGATGAGGATGAGGACAGTGACAATACAGAAGATAGCACTGGACCTGAACAAGCTTATGATACAGCTCCAAACACTCCAGACAAAGATAAAAACAGTGGTACACTATAGAGAAACCTGCACAAGCACATATCAAAAAATGCAACAGAGGGAACTCCATGTCCAAATACTTTCTCCTTGATCATAGAAATTGCAGGAAGGAAGGCCACATCACTCTTTGATAGTGGTTCTTCAGACACTTTTATAAGCACATATATTTCTATTAAAAGTGCCACCAACAACCAATGCAACCCAGAAAAGTCACTGTTGCTAGAGGAGGCAAACTCATGCCCTTATCCAAAGTACCACCTATGGATTTCAAAGTGCAGGGTCACACTTTCTGTAGCAGCTTTAAAGTTCTAGATCTGCAGTCTTATGACATCATTTTAGGTGCTGATTGGACATAACAGTACAGTTCTATCTGTTTGGATCTAGTAGAAAGAATTCTGATTGTCACAAAGCAGGGGCAACCAGTGACATTATTTGATCATACCATTCCTAAGAAAGAGTGTATTATTCAGCAGCCAGGATGGAAAAATTGGTACAAAAAGGTGGGATGGGATATATTCTGCAGATCCATCAGATAGAAATAGAAAACAACAAAGATCATACTCCACCACCAGTGGCAATGCAACCATTACTACAGAAAATTGCTGATATATTTGCAGAGTCACAAACAGTTCCTCCAAGAAGAGATTGTGATCATAAGATCATATTAGAGGAGGGAGCAAAACCAAAAACTTGAGACCTTACAGAGTACCTCAGTATCGGAAGCAGTTATGCAAGAGATCATTAAGCAGTTGATCAAAAAAGGGGAAATCCAGGAAACTTTTAGTCCCTTCTCATCACTGCTATTATGGTCAGAAAGGAAGATGGAGGATGGAGGTTATGTGTGGACTACAGAGAACTGAATGCAATTACTGTGAAAAATAAATTTCCAAGGCCCATCATTGAAGATCTTTTACATGAATTACATGTGGCTAAAGTGTTCACTAAGTTGGATCTTAGATCTGGATACCATCAGATCAGGATGGCCACAGAAGATATCCCAAAAACTGTTTTCAAAACTCACACGGGCCATTATGAATACACAGTAGTAACATTTGGGTTGTCCTGTGGTCCAGGTACTTTTCAGGGCCTTATGAACACTATGTGTGATGAAACCAATGAACCAGAAAAGAGAAGTTTATGCTGGTGTTCTTTGATGATATGTTGGTCTTCAACAAATCCATGGAACAACATTACACACACTTGGAGAGAACTTTTGCTGTGTTGAGGAAACATGAATCGTATGTGAAGTTGTCCAAGTGCACCTTTGCCACAGATCAAGTATGCTTATTTGGGTCATATCATATCAAACAAAGGAGTTTCTACTGATCCTAACAAGATTCAAGCAGTAAGAGACTGGCCAGAACCAGAAAATGTCACAAAGTTCAGAGGATTTCAAGGACTGGCTGGTTATTACAGAAGATTTGTAAAGAATTATGGACAGATCTATAGACCCCTTCATGACATGCTTAGAAAAGATGCTTTTCAATGGGGACTTGAATAAAACAAAGCTTTTCAAACAATAAAACACACCATGACCGGCCGTCCTGTATTGGCACTCCTAAATATCACTATACCCTTCACAATTGAAGCCGATGCTTGTGCTAAAGGTATTGGAGCTGTGCTCATGCAAAAAGACAGACCAATTGTTTTTCTTAGCAAAAGTTTGGGACCCAAATCTATAGCCCAATCTATCTATGAAAAGGAAACAATGGCCATTCTGGAAGCACTTAAGAAGTGGAGACACTATGTGCGGGGAAATCTTTAATCATAAAAACAGATCAACTATCTCTGAAATATATGACTACCCAGAGATTAATTGAAGGGGTTCAACACAAGCTGCTGCTCAAACTGCTGGAATATGATTATACCATTGAGTATAAGGAAGGAAAAGAAAACTTGAGAGAAACGTAGCATGCAATTTCGAAAAGATTCCTACGCTCACGCAAGATCTATCTAGGAGGTGATTAGCAAAGAGAGGGGGGAGTGTGTCCACGTACCCTCGTAGACCGGAAGCGTTTGCCAACGCGGTTGTTGTAGTCGAACTTCTTCTCGTTCCGATCGATCCAGTACCAAACGTACGACACCTCTGAGTTCTGCACACGTTCAGCTCAATGACGTCCCTCGAACTCTAGCAGAGTGTCGGGGAAGTAGAAGAGTTTCGTCAGCACGACGACGTGGTGATGGTGATGGTGAAGTTATTCGTGCAGGGCTTCGCCTAAGCACTATGTGAATATGACCGGAGGCGTAAACTGTGGAGAGGGGTGCCGCACACGGCTATCAAGCGTTGGTCTGTGTTCTAGGCGCCTCCCCCCCCCCTCATATATATAGGTGGGAGTGAGAGGGGGTAGCAAAGGGGGCGCCCAAGTAGGAGGAATCCTACTTGGGGCCCTAACCCTATTCGGCCCCCCTTACCATAATTCCCGGAGGGGTAAGGAAGGAGGAGGGAGGACAGAAGGAAGGGGGCCAATCCCTCCCCTTCCTTTCTCCCTTCTCCTCTTTCCTTCCCCCTTATTTCGGCCTACATGGGGCGCACCAGCCCCTTAGGGGCTGGTCTGTACCCTTCTTGGCCCATTAGGCCCATGTAGTTGCCGGGGGGATGCCCGGAACCCCTTCCGGTGACCCGATATGTACCTGGTATCCCTAGAACACTTCCGGTGTCCGAATATCATCGTCCAATATATGAATCTTTAGCTCTCGACCATTTCGAGACTCCTCGTCATGTCCGTGATCTCATGCAGGACTCCGAACAACATTCAGTCACCAAATCACATAACTCATACAATACAAAATTGTCATCGAACGTTAACCCTGCGGACCCTACGGGTTCGAGAACTATGTAGACATGACCAAGACACCTCTCCGGTCAATAACAAATAGCGGAACCTGGATGCTCATATTGGTTCCCTAATATTCTACGAAGATCGGTATCGGTCGAACCGTAATGACAACATACGTTATTCCCTTTGTCGTCGGTCTGTTACTTGCCCGAGATTCGATCATCGGTATCTTCGTACCAAGTTCAATCTCATTATTGGCAAGTCTATTTACTCGTTCCGTAATGATTTATCCCATAACTAACTCATTAGTCACATTGCTTACAAGGCTTCTTATGATGTGCATTACTGGAAGGGCCTAGAGATACCTCTCGGATACTCGGAGTGACAAATCCTAATCTCGATCTATGCCAACCCAACAAACACCTTTGGAGATACCTGTAGAGCATCTTTATAATCACCCAGTTACATTGTGACATTTCATAGCACAAAAGGTTTTTTTTTTGGGTATCCGGGAGTTGCATAATCTCATAGTCAAAGGAATATGTATATGACATGAAGAAAGTTGTAGCAATAAAACTGAACGATCAATATGGTATGCTAACGGATGGGTCTTGTCCATCACATTATTCTCCTAATGATGTGATCTCGTTCACCAAATGACAACACATGTCTATGGTTAGGAAACTTAACCATCTTTGATTAACGAGTAGTCTAGTAGAGGCTTACTAGGGACACGGTGTTTTGTCTATGTATCCACATGTATCAAGTTTCCGGTTAATACAATTCCAGCATGAATAATAGAAATTTTTCATGATATAAGGAAATATAAAATAACAACTTTATTATTGCCTCTAGGGCATATTTCCTTCAAAAGAACAGTGGTTGATGCATTGTCCAGAAGAGATAATCTGCAGCACAAGCAGTGCAACAATATAACTATGGCAGTTCCAGCTTGGACCGAGGATGTAATGGAAAGCTTTCAGAGTGACCAGGATAATGAATTTTTTTGAAGAAAGTAGCTACAAATACTAAGAAAAATCCAAAGTTTTCCACCCATAATGGTCTGCACTAGGGGGATTTATGTGGGAGCTAGCACTGACTTCATACAACAATTGTTACAAACTTTTCACTCTTCTACACTAGGGGGTCACTCTGGAATTAAAGCAACTTACTACAGAATCAAGAAAGTTTTTTACTGGCCAAACATGAAGAAAGATATTGAAACATTTTTCAACCAATGCCCTGTATGTCAGCTCAACAAGGTAGAACATATCCATCCTCCTGGATTACTACATCCTCTTATTGTTCCTGACATGGCATGGTTCCATATTACAATGGATTTCATCACGGCTTTGCCAAATTCTCAGGGCAAAGAGGTAATCTTGGTGGTAGTGGACAGGCTGACAAAATACGCTCACTTTTTACCACTAACTTATCCTTACACAATCCAAACAGTGTTGGAAACACTAATGGACAATATGATTAAACTTCATGGGCTTCCTATTTGTAAGTATTACCAGAGGCATTCATATAGAGTCATATTATTTCATTTTTATTGAGTTGTAAGTAAATAAAAGTGTGATGATCATCATTATTAGAGCATTGTCCCAATGAGGTAAAGAATGATGGAGACTGGTAAGTCCGCAAAAAAATGGGGACGAGGTTCATGACATTGTTCTAAAAAGATAGAGAGAGGAAAGAAAAAAAACTAGAGAAAGGCCCGCGTTGGGTGCAAGTATTTGCTTGTGTGTGTGTGTGGGGGGGGGTACTGCTAAAGGTCGTTTGGATAACTCTCCTACTGGTTCTGGTTCTTTACTGAGGGAAATACTTAGTGCTACTATATTACTTCCCCATTCCTCTTCAGGGAAATCCCAACGTACTCCACAAGTAGCGAAGCGCTGCCAGATCGTACGCTTGCGAACTATAAAGAGCTCGTGCTTTCGTTCTTCATTTGAGGGACCATTCGTGAGTGGTTTGCTGGGTTTTTCATTCATGGTTCATGGGACTCCAAGTTCAATCTACACTCACTCGTCTACTTCTGCTACAACTCGGAGTCGGTAACGATCATGATCCAATCCTTTAATGCACCTTCATATTGTTCCTGGGTGTTTGTAGGTCGATTTTGTTTTTGTTTTCTGCTACATGTCCCAACATTCCCATGGATGCAACATAAGGATTTGGGTCTCTGGTATTCCCCTTACCAAAGGTCCGCGAAGGAGAGAGCTATCTTACGTCACTACATTACCTCCTTATCCTAGCTACCTAATGATAGTAACATCCTTCATATCCGTTAAGTCAAATGTTCTGAGGTCTACTACCTCCTGAGCATGCGTTGGTTTTCCCTTGAAGAGGAAAGGGTGATGTAGCAAAGTAGCGTAAGTATTTTCCTCAGTTTTTGAGAACCAAGGTATCAATCCAGTAGGAGGTTACACGCAAGTCGCCTTGTACCTGCACAAACAAATAAGAACCTTGCAACCAACGCGATAAAGGGGTTGTCAATCCCTTCATGGCCACTTGCAAAAGTGAGATCTGATAGAGATAATAAGATAAATATTTTTGGTATTTTTGTTGTATAGATTGAAAAGTAAAGATTCCAAAATAGTAAACGAGATGCAATGTAAATAAAAGAGATATAATACGATGGAAAAGAGACCCGGGGGCCATAGGTTTCACTAGTGGCTTCTCCCAAGATAGCATATCTTATGGTGGGTGAACAAATTACTGTCGAGCAATTGATAGAAAAGCGCATAGTTATGAGAATATCTAGGCATGATCATGTATATAGGCATCACATCCGTGACAAGTAGATCGAAACGATTCTGCATCTACTACTATTACTCCACACATCGACCGCTATCCAGCATGCATCTAGAGTATTAAGTTCATAAGAATAGAGTAACACATTAAGCAAGATGACATGATGTAGAGGGATAAACTCAAGCAATATGATATGAACCCCATGTTTTTATCCTCGATGGCAACAAAACAATACGTGCCTTGCTGCCCCTGCTGTCACTAGGAAAGGACACCGCAAGATTGAACCCAAAGCTAAGCACTTCTCCCATTGCAAGAAATATCAATCTAGTAGGCCAAACCACACTGATAATTCGAAGAGACTTGCAAAGATATCAAATCATACATATAAGAATTCAGAGAGGAATCAAATATTGTTCATAGATAATCTTGATCATAAACCCACAATTCATCGGATCTCGACAAACACAC
>LR880966.1:780832566-780842752 GCA_904067115.1 Aegilops sharonensis
GCGTCTACATTTCTCGTGACGTTGTATTTGATGAGAATGTGTTCTCCTTTCATGCACTTCCGAACAACTCTATCACTCCTATGCCAGACGTTTCTTCCGCCACACCTTCACCTGATCAATTTGTGGATGTTGCAAATGCTCCTGTGTTGCTTCCTAACCATGCTGCGGGTGTTGGACGTGGCGCTCCTCCTGAGCTCCTTGAGGAACATGCACCGACGGATGCCCCGGATCCAGACGTCGATCTCATGCATGGGGCATGCATACCGAGCGGCGCCCATCAACCCGCGGGAGTTGCACCCGCAACCGCCTCGCGGGCATCGCCCGAGCCTGCCTCGGTGGTGGCCTCTCCTGGGCCGGCCGCGTCATCTCCTGGCCCAGGGACTGCCTCGTGCGCGCCGGCTCCAGCTCCTGATGGGCCGGCCTCGCCGGGCCCAACACCGCCCGCCTCTCCGGCGCCAGAAGGCTCTGGCGCGAGCCCGGGTGGCTCGACCTCGCCTCTGTCATCGCCAGCGTCAAGCCCGGGGCTGCAACCACAGCCTACTGCTCTTCGACCTCGCACACACAGCCAGACAGGTGTCTTCCAGCCAAAGATCCGTACCGATGGGACTATCGCGTGGCTCGCCGCTTGCATGGCTCATGCTGCTGAGGATCCTACTGCTGAGCCTCGTCATTTTCGGGTTGCACTGAGCATTCCTCACTGGCGTGCAGCGATGGAACAGGAGTTCCAGGCGTTGCTGAAGAATGACACTTGGCAGCTTGTTCCTCCAGTATCTGGGGTCAACGTCATTGATTCTAAGTGGGTGTTTAAAGTCAAGAGACATGCTGATGGTTCCATTGAATGCTACAAAGCAAGGCTAGTTGCTAAGGGTTTCAAACAGAGGTATGGTCTTGATTATGAAGACACATTCAATCCAGTTATCAAGCCCACTACCATTCGTTTGCTGTTGTCCCTTGCTGTTACTCGAGGATGGTTTCTCTGTCAACTTGATGTGCAAAATGCTTTCTTGCACGGAGTCCTGGAGGAAGAGGTTTATATGCGTCAGCCGCCAGGGTTTGTGTATCCTGCATGTCCTCACCATCTCTGTCGTCTTGTTAAGGCGCTCTATGGGCTCAAGCAGGCTCCCTGTGCCTGGCATGCACGTCTCGGCTCTGTTCTGCGGGCACTTCGATTTATTCCCTCCACTGCCTACACATCGTTGTTTCTTCTTCAGCGTCCTGAGGTTACGATGTATTTACTGGTCTATGTTGATGATATCACACTCATCAGTTCCTCAGATGCTGCTGCAGATCGTCTTGTGGCTGCGTTGAGTGGTGATTTTGCTGTCAAGGATCTAGGTGCTCTGCACTTCTTCCTTGGACTGGAGGTTTCACGGTCTTCTGTTGGGGTCACTCTTACTCAGAAGAAGTATTCTGTGGACTTGTTGCGTCGTGCTGGTATGCTGAAGTGTAAACCTGCCAGTACTCCGATGTCTGCCACTGATCGGTTGTCTGCTCTTGATGGAGACCCTCTCTCGCTTGATGATGCTACTGAGTACGACAGTCTTGTTGGAGGTCTGCAGTATCTTACTATCACCAGACGGGCTGTTTCTTATGCAGTCAACCGTGTCTGTCAGTTTCTCCATGCACCCAGGACATCTCATTGGTCAGCTGTGAAGCGTATCCTGCGTTATATCTGTCTCACTGCGTCTTATGGTTTGCTCCTCCAACCTGCGCCGTCTTATGAGATCTCAGCCTTTTCAGATGCAGACTGGGCTGGTAGTCCTGATGACCGGCGATCCACCGGGGGGGGAGGGGGGTATGCAGTGTTTCTTGGTTCTAACTTGATCGCTTGGATGCTCGCAAGCAGGCCACGGTGTCTCGCGGCAGTACGAAAGCTGAGTACAAAGCAGTTGCTGATGCGACGGCTGAGATCATTTGGGTTCAGTCCTTATTAAGAGAGTTGAGAGTCCCTTCAGCTCATCCTCCGGTACTTTGGTGTGATAACATTAGTGCTACATATTTGTCATCTAATCCGGTGTTTCATACTCGGACGAAACACATTGAGGTTGACTATCACTTCGTTCGAGAACGTGTTGCACAGAAGCTACTTAGCATCAAGTTCATCTCGTCAAAGGATCAACTTGCTGACATCTTCACGAAGCCTCTTCCACAACCACAGTTTGTAGGCTGCAGGCGCAATCTTAACTTAGTTTGTACTTCAGGCCACAGTTAAGATTGAGGGAGGGTGTTAGACTATATATGTATATGTAGACTTGTTTATATGTAGACTTGTATATACACCTTGTATTTGTACCCTTTGGTATTTATATATAATGAGATAGCCGCACCCCCTGAGGGTGTCGAGCAGTTGCCCAATATTCTTGTTTAACAAAATGAAGGCCATGTAGCCTTGAGAGAAAAAACATGGCCCAGGTGGCGCAGCAAAGCACGCCAAACACTTCTGGTATATGATTAAATGAGATCGATGACGGTTCTAGGCCAGCACCTTATCATGTTTCCTTTTGTTGAATATAAGAACTGGGGTGTGGTGCTCCTCGGATCTGGGTGTGGGAAAATAGCAGGGGGGGGGGGGGGGGGGGGCACATACCTTCGGTAACTGATATCAGCCGCCGATAACATGGGATTTCAAGCACTATTGGTAACTGAGTATCTAACACATATCTGATGACAAGTAGATAGTGCATGGGATTTCAAGTGATATCTGGGGTGTGGTGCCTAACTCAACCTTTGAACGGTTGGTCATGGCATTGCGCTGATATCAGCCAAACAAAAATGCATCACGTATACACAAACCTATGTGTACATGCTTGGCTCCATTAAATGTAGCAATATTACATCTGCAATATTTCAATGTATCTGTTTGTTGATTTTGAAAAACTGAAGCAACAATCTATGAACTTCCCCATAGTTTTGACCGCAAGTCAGCCGTGTCTTGATCCACTGGGGTAGCTTTTCAACGGGGCAAGAGAAACCCCTGCTTGATGAGGTGTGCGAGTAACGCGAGTCAACCAACAGCATTGCA
This sequence comes from Aegilops sharonensis, assembly GCA_904067115.1. NCBI lineage: Eukaryota > Viridiplantae > Streptophyta > Magnoliopsida > Poales > Poaceae > Aegilops > Aegilops sharonensis. Next base: position 780,835,589 of record LR880966.1, read on the forward strand.
GCATAGTCATTTACATGCCTGATTGCTCTGCCTGCAAGCAAATTTGTTCATCGTTTAACAACTAGAGCCAGAAAAATCATAAATGTTAAGATGGCGCAGCAGCTTACCGATACACTGATTCACGGCTTTCATGCATAAGTTTTCATAGTACTCTTGACCACTTTTACCACTCTTCCTTAGAATACCAAAACCAGGCTCAACCTTGCATTCATCGTCTCTGCTCGAGGACTCGTCATCTCCAGCCACAGATGAGGTAGAAGAATAGTTTCCAATGTGTTTTATTGTCTCCATCAGTTCCACATCATCTGGGCTTGGATAAGGCAATCCAACCATCACAACACAACGACCCATACCATCACTGAAGTTTATGCCTTCAGAGATCTTCCCACCAACAACAGCCATTAAAAGTGCCCCGTTGACACTAGTGTNCACAGATGAGGTAGAAGAATAGTTTCCAATGTGTTTTATTGTCTCCATCAGTTCCACATCATCTGGGCTTGGATAAGGCAATCCAACCATCACAACACAACGACCCATACCATCACTGAAGTTTATGCCTTCAGAGATCTTCCCACCAACAACAGCCATTAAAAGTGCCCCGTTGACACTAGTGTCTCCTGAACCTTTGCTGCAGCAGGATTGAATTGCCTCCTTGTATTTGTTGAGTATCATCTCGACATCCACACTGCTTCTTGGCTCTCTGAACACGTGCTTCTTCTTAGAAATCTTAGAAATTGTGCCTGAAGCCATCCATGCATCATAAACTTGCTTTTCATAATCATAGGAAGAGAAAAACACTACTATTCCCTCTGGTACTATTGTCACTATATTGCAAAGAAAACGTCCAAGCTCTTCGATCTGCAAAGATAGGCAGATAAGAATAGGCACAAAAATAACGTGCAAACATTAGAGAGTAAAGGAGAAATGACTCGAGGTATACATACCATGGTAGGAGAGCTCCTTGAGCTGTGGCTGAAATCAAATTTCTTGCCTGAGGGCCCACATGTAACAGCTATAGGAAGAATACTCTCAGGGGGGACAATGTGGTTGCACGAGAAGAATTTTATATCACTAGGCAATAAGCCTGGAAACAAGCGCAGCCTTGTTTCTTCAATAGGCTGGAGGGTGCCACCGGCCATAATAACAGCATGTGCGTCATCTGTGACCTGCAAGAGGAAAGATTTATAAATACGCATGTGAAATAGGACAACTCTTGTCTCCAAGCAACATATGGAGCAAGGTACATCACCTCAGAAAATGTTTTCTCTGCACAAAGCATCACAAATTTGATATATGCATCTTCAGAGTGTCCACCAGGCTTGTGCCGTGCAACTATGATTCTTCCANTGGTTGCACGAGAAGAATTTTATATCACTAGGCAATAAGCCTGGAAACAAGCGCAGCCTTGTTTCTTCAATAGGCTGGAGGGTTCCACCGGCCATAATAACAGCATGTGCGTCATCTGTAACCTGCAAGAGGAAAGATTTATAAATACGCATGTGAAATAGGACAACTCTTGTCTCCAAGCAACATATGGAGCAAGGTACATCACCTCAGAAAATGTTTTCTCTGCACAAAGCATCACAAATTTGATATATGCATCTTCAGAGTGTCCACCAGGCTTGTGCCGTGCAACTATGATTCTTCCATCATCATTGCAGTACAGTAGAGAGCGTAAAAAGTCAGCCAAAGCCTGAAAGCTTGTTATACTGCTTCCTTCACCATGTTGCTGCCCATGATTCAAATCACCCACACCAGTTTCGGTGAAAAATAATTTGTTGGCATATCCACTAACCTGCATACCAGCAGTCAATCGATATAGGTTCTAGGCACAACAAGACTGAATGGAAATGTAGTGGAAGAAATATTTCACCTTGTGGATTATATTGCTTTCCTTCAGATACTGACAAAGTTTTACTATGTTTATGTTATCGATATCAAGGGAGAACAAGAACTTATTTATAGTCACAGAGGTCACAGCAGAGGAACATTCATTACTTATCAAACATCGTAGGAATGACCGTGTTAGANACAAGAACTTATTTATAGTCACAGAGGTCACAGCAGAGGAACATTCATTACTTATCAAACATCGTAGGAATGACCGTGTTAGAACTGTCAAGGTCTGGATGTAACGTCGATTTCCAGCTCCCAGAACATTCTGAAATCTATTGAGATATGCCTCCAGGTGGGAAAGAACTGCCCTCAACTAACGAAAATGAGAATCAGAAAATTAAGTTAGTTTCCACAACTGGAAGCAAACAGTCTCAGTTCATTTGCTAACTATATTTTGCTTAGTAAAGGGAAATTCTAAAAATGCACCGATAAATATGATTTTTACTATCCTGTTGTCTGCCACAACAACACAACTGAGCAAAGTCGAGCTCTATACCAGAAAACTCTCTTTGGTTATGTCTCCTTATATGGTAAACCTACTTGCAGCACCTCTATGTTCGGATCTTGGAAAACATTATCGAAAGTGCAGAGCGAACAAAATTATGAAGATAGGGTACAACTGTACAGTCAGACTAATTCTGCAGAGTGCACGGAATGAGATGCGTCACAATACAGTTTCCAACAGATGTTCGGGATCTAGAACTCAGAACAAAAACATCGCCATGATACTGTCAGGGGCAGGTCAATTATGAGGAATACTAACCTGAGAAGATGTGACCTTTGAGTTGTACATGCTAGTAAGGGAGTCTGCTAAGTTGTGAGCCTCATCTATGATGACAACACTGTTCTTCAGATTAAGGCCAAGTGATTCTCTAGCAGACTTCAGCAACAAAGACTGGTAAGNAGTGCGCGGAATGAGATGCGTCACAATACAGTTTCCAACAGATGTTCGGGATCTAGAACTCAGAACAAAAACATCGCCATGATACTGTCAGGGGCAGGTCAATTATGAGGAATACTAACCTGAGAAGATGTGACCTTTGAGTTGTACATGCTAGTAAGGGAGTCTGCTAAGTTGTGAGCCTCATCTATGATGACAACACTGTTCTTCAGATTAAGGCCAAGTGATTCTCTAGCAGACTTCAGCAACAAAGACTGGTAAGGAAGTACTACAAGGTCAGCTGAGCGGACCATGTCACGTGCACCGTAGTACGGACATGTTCCAATCTTCCTTCCAATTTGTGCCAAATCCTCAATATCCAATGCACCATGGTCAGACACTTCACTCCTGAACTGTTTCTGCAGACTTCTGTTTCTTAACATCGGGCACCCACAGGAGGTCTTTGTTCGGTGCCCTTTTTTGTTATCACCCTCAACCTGAACATTTACAGCCGCAAAAATTACTAGATGTTAACAACAGAAGTTATAAATGGGCAGCATACTAATGGTATTTAACAACCCAGCACATACAAATATCTAACAGAAAGAGCCCAATTTGGGTGCAGAAGTCCAAGATAATATCTAACAGAACAGCTGAGCATTGCAAATCAAATTGACGTAATTGAACCATGCCTTAATTTTGCTGCTCTTCTTGTTCTTTTGCAGTTCCAAGCACCTCTCGTTGATCCGGTTTGCGCTTCCCAGCTTCTGAACATCTGCAAGCAAACGCACCACAGATCAACTAAACACAATCCCAGCCCCAAAAATAGAAGAACAAAGATAACCACATAACCCACTCACCCTTGTTAATACACAAGCTCTTTCTGGACCCCAAGCACACTGTCCTGAGCTTCCCGGAGAAATTCGTCCTCTTGAGCTCCCGGACAAACTGCGAGAGCTGCGAGTGCGTGCGGCTGGTGAAATACACCTTGGGAGTCGCCTCCTCTTCTTCCTCTTCGTCCTCGCTCTCACTACTACTGCTACCACCACCACCACGGTGTGCCCGCTTCCCGGCGGCCTGCGGCCTTGCGCCCTCCTCGCCATCACTCTCGTACTCGTCAAGCAAGAACTCCTCCTCGCCGTCGTTCTCCCCGGTCCCCTCGGATTTCTCCGAACCCCCCACCTTCCTCGTCCCCTGCCTCCTCCGGGGGTGAGTCTCCGACTTCTTACCGGTGCCCTTCTTTGGCGGCAGCGGTGTGAAATCCCGCATCCAGTCGGGCTCGTCGTCGTCTTCGCCGCCGGCAGCAGCGGGGGCGGAGCCATTGGCCCGCTCGGGGCCGGCGTCGCGGTGGTCGAGGAGCCACTGGAGCGCGCTGCAGATGATGCTGAGGGTCTTTCCGGTGCCTGCGGCAACGCGGGGGAGGCTGAGTCGTTAGTGGCGGCTTGCGAGGCCGGAGGATGAGGGGGGGAAGGCGGCAGAGCAGAGCTTACCGGTGGGGCTTTCGAGGAGGGCGAGGGCGCGGGGCCCGGAGGAGAGCGCGCTGTAGAGGAAGGACATGAACTCCGACTGGATCGGGTACGGCGCGAAAGGGAACGCCGGGAAGTCCTGCCGCGGCGGCGGCGGCGGCGGCGGCATTTTGGCGAGCGCGCGCTTGTGCGGTGGGTTTGGTGGGGGTTTCCCGCGGGATTGAAGACAACCAGAATGCCCGATTTCGTTCTGGTGCTGTGGGCTGTGGGCTGCTGGGCTCAAGAGCAGGCTGTGGGCCAAATATAGCCTTGTACGGATGCTAAACTGAACACATTTACGTATACTCATTTTTTTGTCTCAAAAAAAACGTATACTCATTTTTTTTGTCTCAAAAAAAAGTATACTCATTTTTTTACGGAAGATTTTGGTATTCACCTGAATATCGGTGACCCAGTTAGCCTCATGTTTGGTTTGCTCCCACACTTTTGGCAACATTATTTTGATGCAATCTATGCCCCTCATGTCAATGACTCGAAAAGGGGTGGCAAGATTGCCTCAATTGTGGTAGGGCATCTCCAAAGCTGTCCCCTAAAACGGACATACTATTAGTTTGTAGACGAGTCCGTGGGCAGTGATAGCGGAGCCCGCTATCCAAACCTATCCATCAAACGGTTAGACATATTTCAAATGAAATTTAATCAAAGTGGACAAATTTCATGCAAACCAAATGATTTTCATTCAAATCGGACCAAATCATGTCATTTTCGACATATTTCATCAAACAAAAGCGGACATGACATTTTTTAAACATACAAAAACCTAGTACAGATCTTCGTCGACTGTGGAGGGGTCCGTGTCCCACATTCTGTCTCCCCCATGCCCGGTGAGCTCAACGGCCATCAGAGCTGCAGGAAGTGAAGTTGTGGGTCGCCGCGGACGTGCCCAGATGGGAGATGAGCGAACCGCGCGGGCGGCCAGAATGACGCGGAGACGTTCCGTCCATGATCATCTGCGCCGCCTCCGCATCCTCCTCCGTGGCGATCGCGTTGCAGCCGGTGTGAGTGCTATGTGCGGCCTTGTAGAGCGCCCGCTGGTTGTCGACGAAGTTTGGGTCCTCCAAGACCATGGCGGCCACGGCTTCCTCGCCCGTGAACTTACCGTAGATTTGCCTCTTTGCCAGTCGGTGATGCACAAGGAGGGTGAGGTTGTAGCGTTAGTCCTCCTGCACCAGTCGAAACACTGATACACGACAACACCTCTGCCATGATGGTGTTAAAGTGTGTATGCGCCTACTCCATCATGAAGCCGGCATGGAACGGTGTGTGCGTGGACACCGGCTCGTCGTTGGACGCCTGCTTCATTGTCGGGTCGTCGTCACTCACCTCCGGTGAGCTCGCAGGCAAGCCGACCTATATCCGTCACACATTACGGGCCTGCTAGTTGTTTGCAAGGCTGGCCAATTTGTACTTATGCTTCGTTGAGAGGCTCTCCAACAAGGTGCTAGAGCTCGCCGTCGTAGCGGAAGTGGTGCATGGAGGAGGAACGGAAGCGAACGTGTTGTGGTGTGGATCATGTCGTGTGCGGCCACGTATAAATAGCGGCGCTGCCCAGGCCAAGCGGCGGGTTGTTTCAATGCGGGCACCTGAGTGGGTTTCTCGGCCGCCACGTCTGTTCAATGCCGACAGACAGACTGCAGGAAGTCGGCTTCAATGCAGCAGATAGTCGTCCTGTTGCCCCATTTGGTCATGTGCGGAGACCGGGGCGCGGCGCGGCGCGAACGACGCTCTTTGTCGGCGCCCCGTTCAGTGTTCGGTTGCATCCGTTCCGAACTGGCATGAATGCAATGCGGGGAGCGGATTTGCGATTACGTGGGAGATGTTTTTGGACGGCACCGGGGCGTAGGGCGTGTACGTGATGGCGGTCTGGTCGCCCGCATATCCATTTCTTATGGCATTGTCCGTTTGGATCGTCGTGGACAAAAGTGCAGGCCCAAAGCATCGACCCATTCGCAAAACATCGGATGTGCTTGTGGCTGAAATGCGTCGGCACGGAAGCAAAGCGGACGCGCCGCGCGTCCTTTAGGTGTCCGCCGCGTCCCCAGCTGGCGGCCGCCCAACGACCGCGGTCGTCCTTATTAATGATGACCACCCACCGCGGGCCCACACGTCAGCGACGGCGGTCGGCCTTTTTAAATCCGAGCGTGCGGTGAGGGGTCGTCCTCATCCGCTTCCAGAAGCCCCCGTCCCCATTTCGCCACCACTGTGCTCCCCCGTCGGTGACAAACCCTAGCCACCGCAATGGGTTTCTTCTCCGGCAAAGGCAAGGGCAAGGCCCCCCGCCGCCCCTGTTCCCCCCTCCCCCTGCCTCCGTCGCTGTCTTCCCGCCGGCCTAGGCAGCGCGTGAATGTCCTAGTGAACCAAGCGAAGTGGCACTGGGAGCACCGCGTCCCCCTCCCCTACCCTGATATCACGCTGCTACACGACTGGCACTTGGATCCGGAGAAAATCTCAGTGCCGCGGCGCCGCGGTCAGCGCGGGCGCACGCGGAGGAGGTACGGCGCCGGCGGGGGCTGCTGACGTTGGAGCGGCGCCATGACCCTGCCTACACATTCGACTCTCCCGCATAGGAGCAGCGGTTTGCGTTCAAGCACAATGAGGCCAAGAGGTGTGGCGTTCGCGACGTGCTGCATGGCTCCCCGCCGCCGCCCCTCATCGTGCGCGACGAGGACCAGAAGGCGGAGGCCGCCTACCAGGCAGCGCTAGCGGCAACCCTTCGTGAAAGCAAGGAGGAAGAGCGGCGCAAGGAGGAGGAGGAGGCGGCTTACCAGGCGCGCATGGTGGAGGCCATGGCCCTCTCCGTGGCCGGCAACTACGCCGCGCCGCCGTTGAGGCCGCCGTCCCCCATCAAGGCCGAGCCATCGC